>QJNU01000996.1:0-19355 GCA_004154915.1 Monosporascus ibericus | reverse complement strand
TGGCGTTATGGTTGTTTAATTTAGATTTGTTGTTGCGGCGTGCCAAAAAGTGTCCAGCTTACTTATCTGTCCAGCTCACTTATCTAGGACGTTACTACTAAAGAACTTATAGAACGATAATTACGTTACGCCGAAGAACTGTTAAAATACGACTTTATTATTATCTATTAAAAAGGATTAAAAAATGGCAAAGCAAACGTATTTAATCGAAAACCGGATTTTGAAAAAAAAGATAATTAAGGTTAATTATTAGATTTTCGATACCATTATAAAAGGATACCTACGATTACGATAAATAGCGATAATTAAAATAGCACTTTTTAATTTATATCAGAAGATTTAAGAACATAACGATAATTTATTTAAAAATGGAAAAATGGAAAAAATAGAAATCTTAAAAGAATATTAGGAAATATTAATAGGAAATATATATAAACATTAGTTATACGGACATCCAAGGATTTATAAAACTTTAAAACGATTATAACGTACTTATTATTTTTTTAAAATAAACGTAGTAATAAAGAAAATACGATAATAATGCCATATTTATAATAAGGTAAAAGCTTGACGATATAAACCATACGGAAAATTATAACCATTACCAATCGTAAAACGACCATAAGATTTAGTTATTTTCGATTTTATTACTAAACTCCTATTTTTAAAAGATTTAATTATAAATATATATTACGATAATATCTTCGTAATTATTAACCGATTTATTAAACTTTCCTATTTTTTATTATATAATAAAAATATAAATATAAGGTAATTAGCTTATATCTTTTTAAAATACATTTTAAAATATACGGATTATTAATAAAATTTATTTTAAATAAAAGAATAATATTTACTTCGAAATTTTAATAAGGATTTATGGCGTAATCAAGCTTAAACCATAAGCTTTTTAACGCATTTAAATTTTAAACGGACAGATAAATAAAAAGAATTAATTAAATATTAAAAACTTACTTATAATATTATATTAATTACGAATAAAAGGATTAGGTTTAAAAGTTACCTATCGCGTAATTAATTTATAATATTAATTATTACGAAAATATTAAGATAACTTTAATAAATATTAATTATGGTTTTATATTAAAAGTTTATAAAAATATATGCGAAAGGTTTATTAACGTTAAAACGATTTTAATATTAAAATAATTTAAGTAGTTATATATAAAAATAAAAATAAAATTTAAATTTGTACGTAATTAAATAAAGAAATATTATAATTAAAAAAGATTAAAAAAATTAACTTTCCGGAAAGGAAAAATGATTTATTTAGTTACTAAAAATATTTAAATTAAACGATTAAATAAAAAATTTAACTCTAAATATATCGAAATATATAAAATTATTAAGAAAATTTTAGAAAATAATTATTAATTGAAATTATTCTTTAAAGTTAAACTTTATCCAGTTTTTTATATTTCCTTATTCGAATTAATAGCGGATATTATTAAGGTTAATACAAGATACGAAGAAAAGGCAAAAGAAGAGATAGTAATATACGAAACAAAGAAAATCTTAAATATACGAAAAAAAACGAACTTACTAAGTACTTAATGAAATAAAAAGATTACCCAGATTTCGAAAATACTTAAAAACCCGTTAAAAACTTTATAAACGTTTAACGGTTATTAAGAAGTTTTTATTAATAACGACGAATGTACCTTAATTAATAATTAATTAATTAATAGGTTTAAATTAATCGACCGGATTTGCGACCTGGCCCGATATAACCGCTGCAACCGCCGCTTTTAACTATTCCCGTTTTTTTTTTTAACCGTTCGAACTTTTTTATAACCTCCGTACCTTTAATATTACGACGAAACATTTCGATACCTTATTAACGAAAAAGTCGTTTTTGTTTTTATAAACGATTAAACCTATTTATAACAATTTATAATATCTCCCGGGTTTCCTTTTCCTTACGTTTTAAACGATTCTTTTCGTTAAAACTTTTTTAATACTTTAGTTTTAAAAGCCCGAAAATATTATACGGGCCGTTATAATAAACGTATCGTACGTACTTTACGGAATTACGAATAATTTTATAATTCGTACCTTTCTTTTCGTAACCAAAATAAAAAAACATAATAAAATTAAAACGATTAATACGTTTTAAAAGAACCAAAACGTTAATACGTTAACGAAAACAACGTTTTTTAATTCGACCCGATATTATAAGTATAAAAAAGAAAAGGTTACTTATTAAAATTAATAAATAATTAATTAATCTTTAAAGGTAAAAATCCTGAAGGGGAAAAATCGTATTATGATTTAACGGTTTTAGTTATCACATAAACGGTCAGATTTCCTAAAGGAATTAACCCCGGCCTAAGGTAAAAGGTTACGTAATTAACTTAAAGGATTTAAAGGGTTAAACCCTTTAAGTTCCTTAAGCTGCTATACGGGCTTAAAAAATTAAACGAATTTAAAGGTTTAAATCATTTAAGCACCTTAAGCTAAGACGAAGATATATACGTTCGTTATTATTATAACTTAGATAGATTACCAGCTTATAATATAACTTGGTTACCTAGATTACCTTTAATAATCTGCTATTACCAGACGTGATTATTAAACGTATTATTGCTTAGTTTCCCATGACATTATTGCTAACATAAACCGTACGACTAGGTTTAATAGTTGGTTAAACCCCTTAGCCGTCATACTTAACCATCATAACGCTAATAAATACGGTAAGTTAATCAAAGTCGCCGACCTTTAAAGCACGGATTTCCTTTAAATATCGGGTATTTTTACTTTCGATAAGGTTATTTTATAGCCAGTTATATAAACGTACGTCTTTATAAAACGGCTTTCCGGTTTTTTCGACAAAATGAATTATATTAATTTTAATTATACGGTTTTAATTAATGGCAAAGTCTTGCCGAAACGGTTTCAAAATCTATATAAGCTTCGGAAAATTAATAAAAGTAATTACGGTATTACTCGAATTCATTTTAAACGATTTTCTACCTTTATAAATATCGTTTCGCGGATCAAAATATCGCATTTTTTCCCTAAAGCGATTAAAAAAGCCCGGTAAGTTATAAATCTATTTCAAAACTTTTATTTAAATCGAAATCTGCTGGTCGATAACCTAGCTTTTAAAAACCTAGCGAAATTATATTATGCCTAACGTAATTCGATTGTTAAATATTCTTAAATAAATCGTATATCCGTTATCGTTAAGTAAAGTTAATCTCGTACTTTTTATATTCCTAAATAAACGGTACTTATTTATATTATATCTAAGTTTTAAATAAAACCAATAAGTATTATAATTAAAACCGCCATATAGTTTTTCTTAACTTAAATAACCGCCTCGATAATCTTTATAACTTTGATAACTATTACGACTACAGTAAAAGCTTAATTAATTAAAATTATCCGGCTAAAAGCTTATTATATTAATTAAACGGTTAATACCAGAATTCCAAACCTAAAATATTTCCTGTTTTAATAAAACGTAATATCATAAATTTTAGGCAGTTTTTCGGTTACCTATTTCTTTTTTAAAAGCTTTAAGTTTTAAATTTGTCGAACTTAAATAATCTTTAAGTTTTGTAATATATTCGTGGTCTCGAATACTTAATTAATCCTCTTCGCTGGTATTTATCGCGGTTAAGAACTTTTTTTATCGTTATTACTTAAGCTATTAAGTTAAATAAAGCCGGTCGTTATTTTTATAGTCGATATTAAAACGGATATTTCCTTATTATCGGTTACGGCTTTTATATTTAAGCAATTTAACTTTGTTAAAAGCCTAAGTTTTAATTAATATTAATATATTATGGTTACTTATTATATATAAATCTCTAAACTTTATAAAGGAATTATTAAGAATTCTTTCGAAATAACCGGCAGATAATCCTTTAAATAGATTTTTCGTATACTCGTTTTTGCTAAGAGTTAAACGAAAGTTTAAGTTATTAATTACTTTTAAGAATACCTTTATAACTATTTAATAAATCTATTCCTTTTTTGTTTTATAATCGTATTAGCCGTAATGGCATATAGTGTTTTCGTTAAGGCAGCTTTTTCCTTCGGGTTAATTTGTTGCTGCCGTAATAATATTAATGGTATTTTCTAAGGCGAAGATTTTTAGGTATTTATATTACCGTTAGTCCCTAGGGTCTTTTCCGGTTTAATTATGAAAGTCGAATCCCTAGTTATACATTTACGTAAGGCGTATCTTAATATACCATTTTCCTTCCATATATTTTAAGCAATAAGCGCGTTTATATTAAATAGCATAAAGTTTTCCGTATCGGTTTGGTTATCCTGGTAATAGGTTCTTATCTTAGCCTTGGTACTCCTTAATTTATACGTTTAGTTCCAACTATTCGTACCGCTATGGCCGTTTCTTCTGGGAACGGGAAAGTAACTTATTTTTTAAAAGCTCCTTTTATTCGTCATATTCCTTTAGCTATGAAGCTACTATAAGTCCTGTAATAAAGGTTCACTATTTTTAAATGGCTGCTTAGGATAACTTTTTCGCTTTCTGCAATTCCAGTTATATTTCCTTAAGGGGGCTATGGTTATCCTTAATCTTAATTATGTTAATTAATCTGTTATCGTTTTTTTGGTTATTTCGAAAGGGTTTTTAAGGAACCGGTATCTAGGTATTCTATCATAGCTTTTTAGGTACTTTGTATTAAAAGGCCTTATACCTTATCTTATTACAGTTAAAATACTTAATGGTACGCGGGTCGCGTTGTTACACCGCGCCTAATTCTATGGGTCCTGGTACCGTTTTATGGGACGTATTAGTTCCTCATGGTATGCTGGTATTAGGGGGGTGCCTTGGCTTGTTATTTTGTCGGTCCTTAAAATGTCGAGTTTTCTAGGCGTACTGTTAATCGTCGATCTTAACTGCCATGGCGATATAGTTTACCAACTTTTCGGGACGTTCATCCTTAAATAATTCTTTTTGTACCTTCTTTTTCAGGCCGTTAAAAAATATAATTATTAATATTTTTTATCTTTAATTAATTTTCAAAGTTAATTAAATAAAGGAGTTACCGTATCCGGAGCCTAATATTTTTTACTTTAAATCCTTAATTTTCTTTTCGGCTTTAATTTTTTCGTTTATTATTTCGAATACTTTCCTTAATTTCTCCTTAAATCTTTCGTAATCGTTATAGGTATTCGTAATTTCCGGGAATTTTTATTAAGGAGATTTAATAACCCATTCGCGAAAGATAAACTCAAACCAGATAACCGCGTTTCCGGTTAACTATTTTATAACGAACTGGACTCGAAAGGTAAGCGTTACGAATTTAATGGAAAAGTATTCGAAGTAAATACGACATTCCGTAAGGAACTGTTATAGCTTAGTAATAGTTCCGTCGAAAAGGGTAAATTTAATAAGCTTTAAAACTTTTCCGGCTTTTTTGCTATAAGCTGTTTAGGTAGGTAATATTAATTAAGCTAGCTAATCTGGTTAATCGGGTTGCTTTATATTAACTTATCTTTTTAGCTTAATTCGCTGGGCTTCCAGTTAGTTACGGGTTTCCTTAAAGGTATTAATAACTTCGATTTTATTATTAATAAGTTAAAAAATTACGTTAATTAATTAATCGAATTATCGTAAGGCTTTTTTTAAAAGAGATTAAATTAAGTTTTTTCGTTATTTAAATTTATAAAATTATCCTCGGATATTTAGAAAGTTTTTTTAAAAGCGGGTTACTTATTAAATAACATAATATTAAGGGTATTGCTTAAAGTTTGATAATACTGCTAAATAAGAACTTATAACGTATAACGGCTTAAAGGTTTAATTAATTATTAGACCTAATCGTACGGTTTATATTAGCAATAATGTTATGGGAAATTAAGTAATAATACGTTTAATAATTACGTTTCGTAATAGCAAATTATTAAAAGTAATTTAGGTAATTAAGTTATATTACAAGTTGGTAATTTATCTAGGCTATAATAATAACGGGCGTATATATCCTTATCTTGGCTTAAGGTGCTTAAGCGGCTTAAACCCTTTTGTTAGTTAAGTCCCTTTAAGCCTCCTTAAGCCCTTTCGTGGTTCGACTGGCTTAAGAGCCTTGGGCCAATAGGGGCCGTTGAGCCTTTTGAGCTGGTTACGTGATGTCTGAACTTAGGTCGGGATTGAAGTTCTGGAGGTCCAACTGTGTGTGTTGCAGCCAAGACCGCTAGGTCATAACATCCGGCCAGCTCGTTTATGTAGCTAACTTGCTTATATAATACGTTATTGGAAAAAATTAAATAGTATAATATATAATAATTACGTTTAATAATAATAAATTATTAAAAATATTTTAAGTAATTAACGTCTCTACAGCTTTTTCACAAGTGCGCGCATTATATCCGGGCTTGCCGCAGACGCCACACTTTCGTTCCTTCGTCTTAACCCTCTTGCGACGACTACCTTTGGCCATTATTGGCTGCATTTTTTTACAACCCCCTTCTTTCGCGCTCAGAAAAGCTTGTCCTTTTTATATAGTAAGTGTTCCTCTTTTTTAGAAACGTTTGTTTTTAATCCTTCGGCGTTTGTTAAGGACGTAATTGGTTTCGCGTAATTGGGCGGTTTTTTGCTTAAGGAAAGTAACTTTATACTAAAGTACCAGGTAATTTTTGTTTAAAAGATTAACTAATTTAAATATTTTTGTCGGCGAGCTATCCTAGTAATTTTTAATCCTTTTTTGCTAGTAACGTTTTTACCATATTACTTTATGGATATTTATAAGGGTTTTCGTAAAGGGGGAAAAAATAAAACAGGCGAAGGTAAGCGGGAAGACGGTCGGCGTAGGTACAATTAAAGGAATTTCGAGCTAAGAAAGAACGTTATTAAAATTGAATAAAATAAATCCAGCTTTCGCAAATTCGGATTTAATATTATCGGACGTTATGACAGCTTTAAACGCGTCGTAAAAACCGGCGAAAAAATCTTTTTTTCGCGATATAAGTATAATAACGTTACATTAAATTTTCGATATATAACCAATAAGCGCGTTTTAAAACGGAAAAGCAGGATACGTCGAAAGGTTAAAACCGATAAGAAAAATACGCGGGCATATAAAATGTAATAATGCCGTAATTCGCGTAATATCTTTCGAATTTTATTAAATAATAGTTTTCGTAACCGTTAAGGATAAAAAAACGTTTCGATCTTTTTATACGTATTCGTATATATTTATCGAAATGTTGAATTTATTTTAAACTTAATTTATTTATTATTTAGTTATTATGGCTTATACCGAGCTTTTATTCGGGTAATAATAAATATTCTCGATACCGAAAATTAAGGTAATTTTTCTTTGCCATAATAATAAATAAAGGTAAAGCTTAATTTTGCGAATCAATAACCTGTATAATTATTACCCATTTCCGATTACTTTATTACGCTTATTTAAGTTTTTTACATTTTTCAGCATTTATAATTATTATGCCCGTTATTATAAAAAATTTTATTAAAAATCTCGTTTCGTTAAAGTTATAAATATCCTTTTTTACGATACCGTATTTCGTAATTATAATTCGAATAACTTCGAACCATTTGCGAAATACCTTTAGATTTTCGTATAATACCCTTTAATAATCGATCTTCCGATTTAAACGCGTTCAAAGCTTTTTTTGCCGTTTAATAAATCTCGACGCCTAGTTAGCCCCGGCGCGTTCCGTAACGCGCTAGGTAAGCAATATATTGGCCATATCTTTAACGTACTAAAGCCGGACAGGAAACGTTCGCGCATTTAGATTAAGAATACGGTCGACAATCGATTTCTTTTCGGTCGCCGTTAATTTTTGCGAATTGGGAATAATGTTGGTTCGGGCGCATCTGCCGTTAAATTGCGCTTTTAAGGTAGAATGTAAGACGTCATAAATAGAACTTAGCTTTTTATAACTAAGTTTAGGATTTCGTTTTTTAGCTTAAAAGGCTAGGTTCATTTTCGCTTCTTTTGTAAGGCGTTCCATATTATAGTTATTAAAAAATAAGTAATTAAAGTTGGATAGTTATAATGTTAAAAAAGTGTCCCGTTCGGTAATGTGTCCCGTTCGGTGGTATAAGACGTTAAGTTATATTATAAATTATTATTATTTAAATTATAAGAAAAATAATAAGCGTATATATTTTATTTCTAACTCGATACGTTTAGCCGGCTTGAACCTTCGAGCTCGTCGAGTCCGTCGAGCCGTCTCCTGGCTCGACTGGCTCGAAGGTCTTGGCCTTTCGAGCCCTTCGAGCCCGTCACGTGACCCTGGCCTTTTGGGCTGGACGCTAGCCTCCGCTGTTTCCGACCGTACGGGAGGCTACCAAACCCATTGGGTCTGTCGGATACAGTGGCTCTAGGTCGGAAGGAATCGGTCCGTGTGTCGCGCTAATGGGTGGAGGACACAGGGGTAGCAGCTAATTTGTATGAGAGATTAATTCCCTTCTGCCCTGACGAAAGACAGTTAGCTATTATCGTCATCAAAACCAATATATGAATGAAGCTGCAACGAAGATACTTAATTTGCGTGGTCTCAAGCTGTTTGATAGTTATAAGCCCGGATTGCGAAGTTTTTTAGATTTATTATATTTATCCTTAAAAACCACTTTTGCTGTTAGCAAATTAAGTACTAAACAGTTAATTAAAACGGATCACGATAAGCAATAACCCAGGATCGGTTATAAAAGCGAAGCTTAAAGAATCAGGCGAATGGGACGCGTAATGGGAAAAACTTCTTAATCGCATACCCGAAAATATCGTCAGGTTATTTAATCCCGAATTAAAAGAAACGCTATTTACAAAGCCCGAATACCCTTCGTTTGGAAACGTTAATTGGCGTGTAAGCATACCGGCCGATCTCGACGAAAGCGAGATAACGAAATATAAAAATTTCCTTGAAATATATCAATTCGAAAAATAACGTTACGACTCGTAACAGAAAAACCTTATCGCCGTAAGGTCGATAATATACAGTTCCGTCGGAAAATCGTATTTGCCTTATTTAAAAGTTAGCGAACCGATACGCTAATAAATTAACAACTTAAAATAATATGCCAATACGAATACGGATAAAACAATAAAGTTGGTAAAAACTAAATATAAAAAAGTCCTAAAAAAAAGAAAATACGTTAACTTAAAGAGTTTTTACGAAAATGTGACGGCTAAGGGGTTTAACCAACTATTAAACCTAATCGTACGGTTTATGTTAGCAGTAGTGTCGTGGGAAACTAAGCAATGATACGTTTAATAGTTACGTTTGGTAATAACAGATTGTTAAAGGTAATCTGGGTAACCAAGTTATATTACAAGCTGGTAATCTATTTAAGCTATGGTAATAACGAACGTATATATCCTTGTTTTGGTTTAAGGTGCTTAAACGATTCGAACCTTTAAGTTCGTTTGGTCCTTTAAGCCCGTATGGTAGCTTAAGGAATTAAAAAGGTTTAATTCTTTAAGTCCTTTAAGTTAATTACGTAACCTTTTGCCTTAGGCCAAGGCTAATTCCTTTAAAAGGTCCGACCGTTTATGTTATAGCTAAAACCGTTAAGTTATAATACGATTTCTTTTTTTTTAAGATTTTTGCCCTTAAAAATTAATTCTTTATTTGTTAATTTTAGTAAGTAACTTTTTTTTTATACTTATAATATCGGGTCGAATTAAAAAACGTCGTTTTCGTTAGCGTATTAACGCTTTGGTTTTTTTAAAACGTATTAGTCGTTTTAATTTTATTATACCTTTTTATTTTCGTTACGAAAAAGAAGGTACGGATTATAAGGTCGTTCGTAATTCCGTAAAGTACGTATGATACGTTTGTTATGGCGGCCCGTATAATATTTTCGGGCCTTTAAAACTGAAGCATTAAAAGCTTTTTAATAAGAAGGATCGTTTGGAATATAAAAAGGAATAAACCCGGGAAACATTACGGGCTATTATAAATAAGCTTAATCGTTTATAAAAATAAAAACGACTTTTTCGTTAGCAAGGTATCGAGATGTTTCGTCGTGGTATTAAAGATGCGGAAGTTATAAAAGAATTCGAACGGTTAAAAAAAGAACGGAAATAATTAAAGGCGGCGGTTACGGCAGTTATATCGGGTTAAGTTGCAGATCCAGTTAATTGGTTTAAACTTATTAATTGGTTAACTAATAATTAGGGTATATCCGTTGTTATTAGTAAAAGCTTTTTAATAGGCGTTAAGCGTTTATAAAGTTTTTGGCAGGTTTTTAAATGTTTTCGGAATCTGGGTAATCTTTTTATTTAATTAGGTATTTGGTAAGTTCGTTTTTTTTTTCGTATGTTTAGGATTTTCTTTGTTTCGTATATTAATATATCTTTTTTTGCTTTTTCTTTATATCCCGTACTAACCTTAATGGTATCCGTTGTTAATTCGAATAAGGAAACATAAAAAACTGGATAAAGTTTAACTTTAAGGGGTAATTTTAATTGGTAATTATTTTTTGAAATCTTTTTAATGATTTTATATGGTCCGATATATTTAAAATTAAGTTTTTTATTTGGTCGTTTGGTTTAAATGTTTTTGGTAGTTAGGTAAACCATTTTTCCCTTCCGGAAGGTTGGTTTTTTTAATCTTTTTTAGTTATAATATTCTTTTATTTAGTTACGTATAAATTCGAATTTTGTTTTTATTTTTATATATAGTTACTTAAGTTATTTTAATATTAAGATCGTTTTAACGTTAATAAGCTTTTTGCGTATATCTTTATAAATTTTTAGTATAAAATTAAAGTTGGCGTTTATTAAAGTTATTTTGGTGCTTTCGTGGTAATTAGTATTATAGGCTAATTACGCAATAGGTAACTTCTGAACTTAATCGTTTTGTTCGTAATTAATATAATATCGTAAATAAGTTTTTAATATTTGGTTAATTCTTTTTATTTATCCGTCCGTTTAGGGTTTAAATGCGTTAAAAGGTTTATGGTTTAAGCCTAATTACGTTATAAATCCTTGTTAAAATTTCGAAATAAATGTTATTTTTTTGTTTAAAATAATGTCTGTTAATAATTCGTATATTTTTAAGATATGTCTTAAAAAGATATAAGTTAATTACCTTATATTTATGTTCTTATTATATGGTAGGAAATAGGAAAATTTAGTAAATCGGTTAACGATTATAAAGATGCTGTTATAATATATATCCGTAACTAGGTTTTTTAAAAATGGGAGTTTAATAATAAAATCGAAGGTAATTAAAGCTTACGGTCGTTTTGCGATTAATAATAGTTATAACTTTCCGTATGGTTTATGTCGTCGAGATTTTGCCTTGTTATAAATATGGTATTATTATCGTATTTTTTTTATTATTAATTTTATTTTAAGAAAGTAATAGGTACGTTATAATCGTTTTAGGGTTTTATAGATCCCTGGGTATCCGTATAACTAATATTCGTATATATCTTTTATTAATACTTTTTGGTATTTTGTTAGGATTTATGTTTTTTCCATTTTTTAATCCTTAGGTAAGTTATTATTATGTTCCTGGATCTTCTGGTATAAATTAAGGGATGCTGCCCTGATTGTCGTTATCTATCGTGGTCGTAAGTATTCTTATCTAATAATATCGAAAATCTAATAATTAACTTTGATTACTTTTTTTTCGAGGTTTAGTTTTCGATTAAATGCGTCTGTTTTACCATTTTTTAATCCTTTTTGGTAAATGATAATAAAGTCGTATTTGGACAGTTTTTTAACGTAACGTAATTATCGTTTTATAAGTTTTCTGATAATAGTAAAGCGGGTAAGATTCTTATGGTTGGTATATATTTTAACTTGGTACAGGTTTCCCTTAAGGTAGTATTTAAATTCCCGGAAGGCCTTAATAATGGTTATGAATTTTTTGTTAGGGATAGCGTAATTTAATTTGTTCCTTTTAACTTATAAAAGTAAAAGGCGATAATGTATAAATAGCTTTAATTATTGCGGTATTTTGCTACCGCGTTTAAAATATAATTCGAGGCGTCGGTTTTAAGCTTAATTAAGCGGCTTAGGTTATACATGATTAATACTGGCTCGTTAATAATCGCATTTTTAATTTTTTAAAAGGTTATTTTCGTTTTTGATATCCAGAGAAATTTATTTCCTTTTTTTGTTAGGTTGGATAATAATATAACTATTTTGCTAAAGTTTCGAATAAACTTTTTATAATAATTAACGAATCCCAAAAAAGTTCGTATTTTTTTAATTATAATAAGCGTTTCCTATTTCTATATTGCAATAATCTTTTTAAGGTTTATTTTGATACATTTTAAGGTAATAATATATCTTGAAAATTTTACTTCTTATATATAAAATTAACTTTTTTATTGTTAATTAAAAGGTTGGCGTTTTATAAAGCTTAAAGGATTATATAAACGTGTTTTATACGTTTTTTTATTTTTCGAATCAATGAGAATGTCGTCGAGGTAACAAATAACGAAAATGTTTAAGTATTCCCTAAGTACATAGTTAATTATCCGTTAAAAAGTTGCTAATACGTTCGTAAGTTCGAAAGGTATAACGAAATACTTCAAAGAGTCCGTACTTCGTTCTAAAGGTTGTTTTTTATTCGTGTTCTAATTTAACGCGAATTTAATTATATTCTTTTTTAAAATCTAGGTTTGTAAATTAATTAGTTCCGTAAAGGCGATTTTTTATTTCGTTAATTAAGGGTAACGGTGTTTTATTTTTAACCGTAATGTCGTTTAATTACTTATAATCGATAACCAGGCGTAATTTCCCGTTTTTCCTAAGTACGAAGAATATAAGGTATCCGGCCGATAAGTTAGAGCGTCGTATATAACCTTTTCGAAGCTTATTTTTAAGGTATTTGCGTAATGCTTATAGTTTTATTTCGTTAAGGTTATAAATTGGATAAAGTTTAGTCGATATTCCGTTTTTAAAAATTATTTTATAATCTTATTCGTTTTATTTCGGTAATTTTGTTTTAAGTTCTTTACGGAACAGTCGTTCGTATTTGTGGTATTGTAAAGGTACGTTAGTTATAATCTTTGGCTTTAAGGACTAATGCTATAAATGATCGTTTATTTTTCGCAATTCTATTCTGATAGTAATGATAATACGTCGTATTTTTTTATGGTAACGTCTCACACCACCTCGCGGTACATACCACCTCGCGGTACACTTTTTCCAACGTTCTAATTATCTAACTTTAATTATTTGTTTCTTAATAACCATAATATGGAACGACTTATAAAAGAAGCGAAAATGAACCTAGCCGTTTAAGCTAAAAAGAAAAACCCGAAACTTAATTATAAAAAGCTTAGTTTTATTTATAACGTCCCATTTACTACCTTAGGGTCGCGAATTAACGGCAAACGCGTCCGAACCGATATTATTCCCAGTTTGCGAAATCTAACTCCAACCGAAGAAAAATCGATTATCGACCGAATCCTTAACCTAAATACGTAAACGTTTCCTGTCCGGCTTTAATACGTTAAAGATATGGCGAATTTGTTGCTTATCCAGCGTGTTACGGAACGCGTTAAGGTTAATTAGGCGTCGAGATTTGTACGACGGCAAAACAAATTTAAAACGCGTTTAAATCGAAAGATTAATTATTAAAAGGTATTATACGAAAATCCAGAAATATTTCGCAAATAATTTAAGCTTATTCGGGTTATAATCGTAAAATACGGTATTATAAAAAAGGATATTTATAATTTCGACGAAACGGATTTTTTAATAAGATTTTTAATAGCTTACGGCATAATAATTATAAATACCGAAAAACGTAAAAAACTTAAATAAATGTAATAAGGTAATCGGGAATAAGTTATAATTATATAAGCTATTAATTCGTAAGGTTAAGTTATACCGTTATTTATTATTTTAACGGAAAAAACCTACCTTAATTCCTAATATCGCGATAACCCATTACTAGCCGATTAAAAGGTCGGTACTAGTCATAATAGTTGAACAACGAACGAATTAGGTTTAAAATGGATCTAGCATTTCGATAAACATATTCGGACGCGTACGAAAAAAACGAAATACCTCCTTATCCTCGACGGCTACGAAAGCCACTATTCGATAAAATTCGAAAAATACTGCATAAATAATAACATTATTACTTTTTGCATACCCTTTTATTCCTCCTATCGGCTTTAACCTTTTAACGTATCCTACTTTTCCGTTTTAAAACGCGTTTATTCGCTTTATATCGAAAATTTAATGCAACGTTATTATACCTATATCGCGAAAGAAAGTTTCCTTACCGGCTTTTACGACACGTTTAAAGCTGCTATAACGTTCGATAATATCAAAGCTGGATTCGCAAAAGCTGGGCTTATTCCATTTAATCTTAATAATGTCTTTTCCGAATTAAAAATTCCTCCAGCTGTACTTACGCCGACCGTCTCGCCGCTTACTTTCGGCGGTTCTATTCTTTCCCCTTCCGCGAAAACCCCTAAAAATATCCAAAAAGTAACGAAGTAAGAACGTTACTTATAAAGAAAAATCAGAAATTACCAGGGCAGCTCGCCGACAAAAATGATTAAATCGGTTAATCTTTTAACCAAAAGTAACTTATTATTTTTACATAAAGTTGCGCTTTTTCGGGAAGAAACCGCCTAATTACGCGAAACGAACCATTTTCTTAACAAACGCCGAAAGACTAAAAATAAACGTTTTTTAAAAAAAAAACACTTATTATATAAAAAGGATAAGTTCTTTTGGCCAAAAAAGAAAGGGATGGTAAAATTTCCCAGCTAATAACGGCTAAAGGTAATTATCGCAAAAGGGTTAAAACGAAAAAACGGAAGTATGGCGTTTGCGGCAAGCCCGGACATAATACGCGCACTTGTAAAGAAGCTGTAAATACCTCTAGCGAAGAAAAATCCGACTAGTTTAAATTGATTTATGGCGTTATGGTTGCCCTATTTGATTTCGTTCCTGCGAGGTGCCAAAAAGTGTACCGCGAGGTGGTATGTACCGCGAGGTGGTGTGAGACGTTATCCTTGTTTTTTTTTATGTTTTGTTTTTATAGGTGGTAAGGTTTTTGTTATATCCTTATGCCTATATTCGTTACTATTTTCGATTAAGTATTAAAATCTTTTCGTTTCTTATTTTTTCTTATCGAATGGATATAAAGCGAACTTTACCTCGCTAGTTGTTTAATCGATTAAAGGGTTGTATTAATATAACCATGGTTTTCCGAAAATTATGTCGTAATTCCCTATCAAAACGATGTCGAAGTCTATTATTCGGTTTCGTTCGTTAACGAAGATCTCGAGGTAATTAATTTCGCGGCTGATTTTTTATTATCGTAAATGAATACCTAACTTTTTGCGTTCTCGGCGATATAGGGTTTTATCTTTTTTTTTTATGATAGTCGAAGTCGGTTAACTATATCTGGCGTAATATAATTACCTTTTATTATTTCGCAATTTATAAATACGGTAAACCAATATATCTTAATTCGTATTTACAAAGTGATAAAATCGTTTTTAGCTTTTATTATCGCGTTTAAAGCTTTTTTAAAAAGCTTTTGCTAACTTTTCCGGGTTTTACCATTCTGCGGTTTTTTTATAAATAACGTTCGTTTTTTAACTTATCCTTTAACACTTTAATGCATTCCTGATTTTATGCGTTAAAGGTTTTTAGTTACTTTAGTTATCCTTCCTGTCGGCGTAAGGTAACTTCGAATAAAAGAACTTACGTTTAAAAGTCTTTTTTGGTAATATATTTTAATTCGGGGGTTCCTTATCTTTTTTATCGCGTTTAAAACTAAATATCGTATTTCCTCATTTTTTCGTTCGTTTTCTTTATTTCGTATTTAATTTCTTATTGCTTTTTTAGGTTATTCGTAAAGGTTAAACGGAAGTTTAAGTTATTAATTATTTTCAAAAATATTTTCATAATTATTTAATAAATTTATTCCTTTTTTATCTTATAATCATATTATCCGTAATAGCATATAAGGTTTTTATCGGGGCAACTTTTTCCTCTGGGCTAACTTATTACTGCCGTAATAATATTAATAGTATTTTTTAAAGCGAACGTTTTTAAGTATTTGTATTATCGTTAATCTTTAAGGTTTTTTCCCGTTTAATTATAACAATTAAATCCTTGGTTATATATTCGCATAAATCGTATTTTAATATATTATTTTCCTTTCATATGTTTTAAGTAATAAGTACGTTTGCATTAAATAGCATAAAGTTTCCCATATCGGTTTAGTTATTCTAATAATAAGTTTTTATCTTAACCTTGGTATTTTTTAATTTATGCGTTAAGTTTTAATTATTCGTACTGCTATCGCCGTTTTTTTTAAGAACGGGAAAATAGCTTATCCTTTAAAAGCTTTTTTTATCCGTTATATTCTTTTAGTTATTAAGTTATTATAAATCCTGTAATAAGGGCTTGCTGTTTTTAGCTGGCTGCTTAAAATAACTTTTTTGCCTTTTATAATCCCTGTTATACTTTTTCGGGGGGATTAGGATTATCCTTAATTTCAATTATATTAATTAATTTATTATCGTTTTTTTAATTATTTCGAAAGGATCCTTAAGGAATTAATATTTAGATATTTTATCGTAACCTTTTAAGTGCTTTATATTAATAAGCCTTATATCCTATTTTGTTACAGTTAAAACATTTAATAATACGCGGGTCGTATTATTAAACTACGCTTAATTTTATGGATTTTGGTACTATTCCAAAGGACGTGTTAGTTTTTCGTAAAATGCTGGTATTAAGGGGGTACCTTGGTTTATTATTTTGCCGGTCCTTAAAGTATCGAATCCTTGAGGTATATTGTTGGTCGTTGATCTTAATTGCCATAGCGATATAATTTACCAACTTTTTGGGGCGTTCGTTTTTAAATAATTCTTTTTGTACCTTTTTTTTTAGGCCGTCGAAAAACGTAATTATTAATACTTTTTGCCCTTAATTAATTTTTGAAATTAGTTAAATAAAGGAATTGCCGTATTTAAAGGTTAATTTCTTTTGTTTTAGATTCTTAATTTTTTTTTAGCCTTAATCTTTTTATTTATTATTTCGAATATTTTTTTAATTCTTTTTTAAATCTTTCGTAATCGTTATAAATAGTTATAATTTTTGCGGATTTTTATTAAGAGGGTTTAATAACCTATTCGCAAAAGGTAGGCTTAAATTAAGTAACCGTATTTCCGTTTAACTGTCCTATAGTAAATTAAATTCGAAAGGTAAGCGTTATAAGTTTAATTAGGAAATATTTAAAATACGTACGATATTTTGTAAGGAATTATTATAACTTGGTAATAATTCCGTCGAAAAGAGTAAGCTTACTAAGCTTTAAAACTTTTCCGAATTTCTTGCTGTAAGTCGTTTATGTAGGTTACGTTAGCTGGGTTAATTAATCCGGTTAATCGAGTTATTTTATGTTAGCTTATTTTTTTAGCTTAATTTATTAGGCTTTTAGTTAGTTACGGATTTCCTTAAAGGTATTAATAAGTTCCATTTTGTCCTTAATAAGTTACGTAACCGTATTAATTAATTAATCGAATCGGCGTAATGCTTTTTTTTAAAAGAGATTAAGTTAAGTCTTTTTATTATCGGAGTTTATAAGGTTATTTTTGGGAATTTTAAAAGTTTTTTTAAGGACGGATTATTTGCTAAAAGATATCGTATTAAGGGTATTACTTAAAGTTTAATAATACTGCTAAATAAAAGCTTATAACGTATAACAGTTAAAAGGTTTAATTAATTATTAAATTTAATCGTACGGTTTATGTTAATAATAATATCGTAGGAAATTAAGTAATAATATATTTAATAATTACGTTTAATAATAGCAAATTATTAAAGGTAATTTAGGTAATTAAGTTATATTATAAGCTGGTAATTTATGTAAGTTATGGTAATAACGAGCGTATATATCCTTGTTTTAGCTTAAGGTGCTTAAGCGATTCGAACCTTTGAGCTCGTTTGGTCCTTTAAGCCCGTATGGCAGCTTAGGGAACTTAAGGGGCTTGGCCTTTTGAGTCTTTTAAGTTAGTTACGTGACCTCTTGCCTTAGGCCGGGGCTAATTCCCTTGGGAGGTCCGACCGTTTGTGTTGTAGCCAAGACCGTTAGGTCATAATAGAAAAACTTAAGGAATAGGATATAGTTATAGCGAACGCCGTAAAGAATAACATCTTTAAATTAATCGGCTTATAATAAGTGGATAACTTCGCTAATATAATGGCACTACTTAAGGCGTGGTACGTAGATTAACTACGGTTGGCTGTATTTCGAAACGAAGTTAATAAGCTATCCTATAGGACCGTTAATAAGGAAACGCGTACGCTAATAAAAATACCTTTACGGCAGAAAAAAACAATGTTGCCTATTAGGACCGTAAAAAGGGGTGCTTACGTTACGGCCTTCGGAAATAAAAGCTTTGTTATAAAAAGCGATTAGCTTATTAATAAAGTTTCGTCCTTAAAATTATTTCGTAAACGGGCAAAAACTAACTTTTAAGCTAAGGATCGTAACCTTAAAAAAGGTAAGAAAGGCTGCCGAACGTATGGTAATAACGGACATAACATACGGAATTGCAGATATATAATTAATATCGTAGATAAAAAGATCCTCGAAAAAAATAAAAAATAAAATCGATAAAAGGATAACCTTTAACACTAAATTCCGTAAAAAGGTCGAAGCGATTAAAAAAAAGGCTTTCGGAAACCTTGAATCTGTAATGGCTTATAGGCAATAACGGTTAGCGGATAGAATAAAAAAGATCTTAATGGGGTCGGTAAATAACATATTACATAAGGTATTTAACGTACTGGATATGTATTTACTAAAGAATAACGCTATCTTGGATTCCGGAAGCTTTATCCATATATTTTACGACCTAACCCGATTTAAAAGATTCGTAAAGGTACCGAAAGGCTATATGGTCTTAATAGGCAATACTAAAATGGTGATTTTAAGATATAAGGATGTTACGATATATGTAAAAAACTTACATAAGAAAAAAAAAAAGGCTTAATGTTAAGGGGAATAGCCTACTATTAGGGCTTCCATTACAATATCGTTTCGTACGAACGCTTCGAATAGGAAGGTTATTACTGGGATACCTTTGCTAAAGCCGTAAGGTATTGTAATAATTACGAGGAGCTGTACGTCCTAAATAAAAAGGAAAGTTAACGTATAATCGAAAATAAAAGCTATATAAGGGCCGCTTTCCCTGTAATTAAAAAGGTAAGTAAAGCAGCAGGTTAAATAAGGGCTTAAGCCCCAGGGTCGGGGGTATTATAGCATTTAAAAATGAGATTTGCTATTTGCGCAGTGAACCTTTTGCTATTTGCGCAGTGACTTACAATTTACACCTGTCAGCCACCTGCCACAGCGCTGCCACCTGTCATCTCAACTATATGCAATTG
>QJNU01000995.1:0-19406 GCA_004154915.1 Monosporascus ibericus | reverse complement strand
AAAAAAAAAAAAAAAAAAAAAAAAAAAAAAAAAAAAAAAAAAAAAAAAAAACCTTTAAACGGGTTTAAACCAGAAAATTAATTATTAAAAAGTATTATATAAAGATTTAAAGATATTTTGGAAATAGTTAGAATTTATTCAAATTATAATTAAAAAATACAGCATCATAAAAAAGGACATTTATAACTTTAACAAAATACGTTTCTAATAAGGTTTTTTTTAAAATAACAGTTATAATAATTATAAATATTAAGAATCGTAAAAAGGTTAAATAAACCTAATAAGAGAAGAGGAAATAAGTTATAATTATCCTGGTAATGAATTCCTAAAATTAAGCTTTACTTTTATTTATTTACTATTATAGCAGGAAGAAATTACCTTAATTCCTAATATCGAAAATACTTACTATTACTCGGCTAAAGGCTTAATATAACCTATAATAATTAAATAATAAACGAATTAAGTTTAAAATAAATTGGGCATTTCGATAAAAATATACGAACCTTTACGAAAAATTCGAAACGTTTTCTTACTTTCAAAAGCTATAAAAGTTACCATTTAATAAAATTTAAAAGTTATTACACCAACCATAACACTATTACGCTATATATATCCGCGCATTTATCGTATCCGTTTTAACCTTTTAATATATCTTATTTTTTTATCTTACTACGCGTTTATTTGCAGTATATCGAAAGCTTAATATGACGTTATTATACTTATATTATTTAAAGAGATTTTCTCGCCGGCTTTTATAACTCGTTTTAAATTATTATAACGTCCGATAATATTAAGTCTAGATTTATAAAAGCTGGTTTCATTTTATTCGATCCCACTAGCTGTCTTTCCGAATTGGAAGTTGTTTTAATTATGCCTACGCCGATTGTCTCGTCGTTTACTTCTACCGATTCCATTTTCCCTTTAATAAAAGTTTTTAAAATTATCCGCGAAATCATGAAATAAAAATGTTATTGTCAGCAGTCACAGTGATCAAATGCAGGAATCTGGCGTAACTCTCATGCGTTGGTTCTATGTATTCTAGGAAAGGACAAATCTAGTCCGTGGGCAATCGCCCTTACATACATGATTGTGTGACAAAGGATCGTCTGAGGACAAAGGGTGTCCCAGGCAGCACTCCTGCAGCCTGGGCCCACAAAGCCAGCCAGCAGGCAACACCTGTACGTACCAATTGCCGACACGCCCTCTTGCGTTAGGTGACCATGGCTGGAAAGTCCAAAAGTCAAATCTAGTCTGTACGGGGATTGAACCGTAGTCTCTGTTTTCAACTTATTTTCTCAAGTCCCAAGTTCCGTATGAACCGCTTAAAGTCTGCCTTATTAAGTGGCTTTGTGAGACCATCGGCAGGGTTGTTTTTGCTTTTTACGTATTGGAAGTTAATGTTTCCTGTATGGACTTTTTGACGGACGTAATGGTATTTAACTTTGATATAACGCTTTCTTTTTGATATTTGCGTCTTTTTTACCTACTTTAGGGCCCCTGTATTGTCTTCCAGGATGGGAATGGGACCTTTAGGTATGAGCTTTAATTCTGTCAAAAAGTTCCTGATCCCTGCTACCTCCGTTACAGCTGTTCCTATTCCTACGTATTCTGCTTCCGTAGTGCATCTCGTAATAACGCCTTATAACTTTGAGATCCAAGATACGGGCGTTCCAGCTATAAAAAATACATATCTAGTTATGGACTTTGCTAATTCGTTATTATCCGCAAAGCTTGTATTTATTGTTTCGAATAACCTTAGGTCGTTATGTTTCTAATGCGGGTAGTTTTATTTTAGCTTCCGGTACCGAAAAGACAAATTTATTATACCGTTCAGGTAACGTGGCAATCTTTTGATATATTTCTGATATTTGGGTAACGGGTTACTTATGAACCTAGCCCAAGTTAACGTTGTAAACGCTGTATCCGGTTTGCTAATACAACTGGAAAAGTTGAACTTCCTTACCAGATTTGCATATTCGAATGTGTTTTCTTTATTAACCTTACCGTCGTGTCTTATAACGTACTTTAAGTAATCCTTGATAAATAGCGTAAGCTTTTTTCGCATTTTGTTTAACCTAATTGACTTTAATAACTTTTCGATGTACTGTTATTGGTTTAGCCTAACGTCGCTAGTTAACGAAAAACGGATAATTCGTACGCCTAAGTACCAATCCGCGTTTTCCAAGTCCTTAATAGGAACGTTTTTAGCGATTTTTTTGGTAACGTTTTTAAGGTATTATCTGTCGGTTCCGAAAAGCAGGAAATTATTAACGTATAAAGCGATAATATTCTCAGTCTTAAGGTTAAAATAAATCGCATTATCCGAAATTAACGGGTAAAAGCTTAATTTCGCAAGTATCTTTTTAACTTTTTCCTACCAAGTAGCTCCAGCCTGCTTCAGGCCGTATAAAGGATTTATCAATTTGATAACCTTTTTAAGGGAAAACTAGTATTTCTGTCTGTCCTCCGGGTACGTATCGAAATATTCCTTTAGCATAGGAAACTGCTTTATGTAAATATCTTTTTTCAGGTTTTTATTTAGGTACGCAGCGATAAAGTCGATCTGGAGAATATGCCAGCCCAAATAGGCAGCTAAAGCTATTAGGATTTTCCAGTGCATAGTTTTTATGGTGCTCGTTACGGTCTTATTATAGTTTATTCCTTTTCGCTATATAAAGCCCTTTACGTAAATACGGGCCTTAAACTTATCTAGCTTTCTTATGGACGTATATTTCTTCCTTAATATTTATTTGGTATTAATAAGGTATCCGCGGGTACGGCCTTTATCGAAGGGTGTAAAATTAAAGGTTTTATATAAAAGGTTTTCCTTAATTTCCGTAAAAATTATTTTAAATTATATCTTTTGCTTTGGGCTTTCCATAACTTCCTTTAAAAACGGGCCGTCGTCCGTTATTATAAACAACCTATAAATAATGGATAACTTATTTAAGTTAATGTTTTCCAAGTCCTTAAATATGCTATCGTACTTATCCTTTAATATATTAACTATCTATTAGTATTCGTAAGCGTTCCGGATAACCCGTTCGGCGTTTCCGGAGCTATTAAAGAAGTTTTTGTCGTTACTTAACGGGCTAAAATGGAAAGTATATAGGCCGTAATTATCGCCCTTTTGGGTTAAAGCTAGTTTTAATTTACGTATTAATTTTGGGGCTTTATCTGGAGCCTTTAAGATGTACAACTTGGGAACCGTTTTTTTCGGACGCCCTTTTTTACGTTTAACCTTTTTGGTTTCCTTGTCCGTATCATCCTTTAAGATAACGTTATGGTCCTTGTTTTTCATTTTAACGCCCTATTTTTAACGGTGTTTTAAACGTTTTTGTACTAGTTACGGAAACGATCGGATAATATCCTTAAGGTCTGGAAATTGCCTTAACTTTTTTAGGTTTTTATAAACTGTAACGTACGGCGTGGTAAGTATTTTGCCGCCTTTTAACAACCATACTTTATAGTTATAAGTCCCTTTATAACTTAACAATATTCCTTTAACCTTTCGGGCCTTTAGTTTTTCTAACCTGGTCTTATGGTTCCTATCGATTAAAACCGTATATCTGCTACCGAAAATACGAAGGTAACTATTATTAGGCTTATATAACTATTTTTAAGATCGAATACTTTTTTAAAGCATTCGATTAACGTTATGTTATTTACCGTAAACTATTCAGTCCTGTTAATCGTATACGTTATAACCTCCATAACGAAATCCCAAAAACATATAAGAATCTTTATTTATGCGAAGGTTATACGCGCCTCGTTTTACAGGAACTAAATACCTTTTTCCGCAACTCCGTTTTGATACTGGTTATATAAGCTGGAAATTACCAGCTCGATGCTTTCCATAACGTAAAAGTTTTTAATAATTATTATGCCGAATTTCCTGCCGCCGTCCAGGCGTAATATCTGCACTTTTTTATTTCGGCCTTTTATATCGGGGGGAGTCGTTTTTAAACGTTTAGTTACTCGTATGATATATACATACAGGTTTTGCTGGGTTTCGTTTTTAGTTTTAAATAAATAGTATTCTTTGTAACGTAAGAGGTCGTTTATGATAAGGCCGTAATAGGCCTTATTCTTAATGCTAACAGGCTTGACGGACCTTATATTATACTAAATAATCTTTCTCACGTATAGCCTTCGTTTTTAGGGGTTTATAAATGGTATTTTCCGTATTTTACTTTCGTTATACGCTATGTAAAGGAGTGATTTTATATCTCCGGGGTTTATATCGATCCCCGTAAACCTTTTAATGGTTTAAATCAATCGTTTAATACTGGGGTAATAAAAGCGGTAATACCAAAGGATAAGTTTTTTTATAATTTCGTCCGTTATAAAAACCTTTCCATCCTTAAGAGCGTTTATAAGCATTTGCTTCAGGTTATCGCCATCTTCCTTACCGAATGCCTCCCCTAACCCGTGGCCCTATTACTAATTCTCGTCGTTCGTGGATTCCGGGGCCTTAATAATGGGCTCCGGCTTCCTATAAAGCCATAAAAAGAAGCCTTTTTAAGGTACGTTAATCGTTATCAACTAAAACCTATTAAGGTTTACCAAGGTATTCTTATTTAGGTAACCTCCCTTTTTATAATATATCTCTCCAGAAAATACCTTTAGGGGAAAGCCATTAATATATAGCGTATATTTTACCAAGGTCTCGTTATTTTCTCTTCGGGGACCTTTTAAGGCCTATTTTACTATCCTAACGAAGGTGGCTAGCATTGGCCCACCACCTGTTATGATATAAATTCCCTTAGACTTAATATTTAGGATAATATTCTTTTCGAAATCCTTAATGTTATTCGTAATATTAACGTTCGTTTTTAAGTCCTAAAGCAATTTATCTTTATCGTTAGTTATGGATAAATAAACATAAAGAAACATAACGCTTCTTATAATGGTTACTTTAAGGGTCTTAATTATTAAAGCTTTAGCGCATCCGATTATTATAACTTTAACGTATTTAACTATTATAACTACCTTTCCGATAATTGCTTTAGGGCATTTAGCTATTAAAAACCTTACAGCTAACTTTTATAATATCTTATCATACCATTATATCAGGTTTTAAAGCTGCTGATTATCGGCTTAAGCGCTAAATGTTTTTTTATTAAAACGATATACGTCCTTTAGGCCCTTAGGGATAAATTGCTTTTCGCCTTAACCACCTCCTTGGGTATCGCAAGAGCTATTATTTCAATTATTGTTACTATTATTACTTCCCTGATATTAACCCTTCTTACCTTTCTTTCCTTTGCCATTCTTTTCCTTCTAGGACTTAAAGCAATCCTTAGCTAAATGCCCATACTTGCCGCAATTAAAACAAAAAAGATCTCCGTTCTTATTCCATACGGGCTTATTATCTTTATTATTATTATTACCCTTACCTTTACCTTTCTAGGCGTTATGGGATTTCCCGTTCTTTTTTTTATTACCAAAACGGTTATAAAACTCGTTATTAAAATCGTTAATCAATTGCTAAAAGGAATAATCCGTTTAACGTAGCATTAATTGCATCGTTTTGCACCAGCTGCCAACGCGGTCCTCCATAGTAATAAAAAACATGGTAATATGTTCCTCGGTCCCGAACTTTATGCCACAACCTTTAACTTCCCGAAAAAGCTTTTAAAATTTGGTAATAAATTATACTAAATCTTTACCATCGTATATAATCTTACTTAATTCCTTCTAAAAAAACCTTTGCCTAGCCTTGCTTATTACGGCATAAATTTTCTAAAAAGTCCTTAACATTTTCGTTCCCTTCTTAATACTTATAATCAACTTAAAGGGCGCCCTTTTACAGGTTTTGGTAATAGCCTTAACGAAACGCAGCTAATTTAATTACTTTAGCTTTATACCTTCCTTATAACCAATTTTCTTAAGTACAAAACTTAACGCGTTACTCCAAAACTCCCAATTAACCCAACCAAACAAATAATTCTCCTTATTTAACGTAAAATTAAAGCGCTTCTAACGAAGCTTATTATCTCCATCACTAAACTTTTTTTCTTTCAAGCGTATACCTGCCCCGTTAAAACTATTTAAATTGCTAAAGGAACCGGATAAACTATTAAAAAAACTATCACGTTTTTTATTACGCTTCTTTAAGGAAACCCAAAATAAATCTAAAGATAAAAATAAAAACGAAAAACTGTTTAAATTATTAAGGTCGTTGCGTACCATATTCTTTTCCTTAAATAACTTCACCTTTTTATTTTTCGCTTTCTTTAAAAGGTTGGGTTTCTTAATAAACCACCTCCTAAACTTTATTTCGCCTTTTTTTAAAAGGTTAATCTTTTTTATATCGCTTTTTTCCATTATAACGGGAGTTTTTTTCGAACCATTCGCCCGTACTTCGGGCTAAGCGCTTTACGACGCCTTAAGCGCCTTCACTTATATATTCGCACTCCGCAACTTTGTTAATTAAAACCCGTCCAAAAACTGTATCATTATTTCGTTTAATTACATTATTAACTCTTTAATTTCTCGGTTTTAAAGCCTTAACTTTCTAACCTTTTCTTCAACCTATAAATATCTGTCTTCCCGTACTTTAACGCCCCGTTTAATATTACCTAAGTTATTACCTAAAAATATGTAAAGCTTATTTAAATCTAATTCGGGATGCTATCTTTAGATAGGTAAGGTTCTTGGCCTGTCTGCTTTTAACTGCTATTATTAAGGTAATAAATTATCTTCCACTAAAGATGGCTCCTATTTTTCCTCCTGCCTTCCCTTACTATAATACTTTTCGGGTAAAGGTACGCGCTTAAGGAAAGGGAAAAGGTTGTCATTTTGTTTTTAGCCCTTTATAAGGACGAAGCCCTTATCGGATGGGTTGCTAACTATTAGCTTAGCAGGGAACCCTCCTGGGGTACGGCGTTGGCCTGATATCGTCAACTACTACTTGACTCTCTTTTTGAATCGTTAATTAAGCGGCTTTTTCTTAAACCTCTTGCTCTTTTTAATAATGACTTAGCTGTTACCGCTACCAGACTGCAATTAACCACTTCGTATAACGTGCTAGGTTATTAATAACCAAAAGATGCTACCATGTCAGCAGTTATAATGATCAAATACAGGAATCTGGCGTAACTCTTATACGTTGGTTCTATGTATTCTAGGAAAGGACAAATCTAATCCGTGGGCAATCGCCCTTACATACATGATTGTGTGACAAAGGATCGTCTGAGGACAAAGGGTGTCCCAGGCAGCACTCCTGCAGCCTGGGCCCACAAAGCCAGCCAGCAGGCAACACCTGTACGCACCAATTGCCGACAGTTATATATAAAAGAAGATTAAATATTATAAAAAAGTTGGCGTATAAAATAATTCAATCGATTAATCTTTTAACTAAATATAACTTATTATTTTTATACGAAAATTACTTTTTCAGAAGAAAGCTACCTAATTACTTAAAACGAATTGCATTTTAAATAAACGTCGAAAAATTAAAAATAAACGTTTTTAAGAAAAAGAAACGCTTATTATATAAAAGAGACAAACTCCTTTAGCCTGAAAAGAAGGGGATAATAAAAGAATGCTGCTAATAAGAGCTGAAAAGGGTTACCGTAAAAGTGTTAAAACTAGAGAACGGAAATATAACGTCTACGGCAAGCCCAGATATAATGCGCGTACTTATTTAAAAAGTTATAAATACGTCTAGCGAAAAAGAAATGTAATTAATTTTAATCAATACGATATGTTATTATTAAGTTATTTAAATTTGTTATTACAAGGTGTTAAAAAGTGTCTTGCTCGATGGTATGTCTCGCTCGGTGGTGTGAGACGTTAATGTTTTTAAAAGTTATTTATATTCTAGCATTAGAAAACGAAAAAGATTAAACTATAAACGGTTTAAATTAGTATAAAAAGTTCGCTTATATTCTAATATGTCTATATAGGTTTAAATATAACTAATTTTATAAAATCTTTTTTTAAACTTACGTTTTCATTTATAACATTTATTCCGCTTTAATTTTAATTAAGTAATAATAATTTATATTTCGGTAATATTTATTTCGAAGGAAATGCTTTTAAACTTTTTCCATAGGTCGATATAATTCTTTTTTAATTTTAATTCGTTTGATATTTTCGCTAGCAAAAACGAAAAACGTTCAAAATTTCTTTTTTAGCTTTAAACCGGTAATCTTAGATTTAATCGTTTTGAAAAAAGTTTTAGGAAATTCTTTAAACTCTTTATATAAGTTATAGAGCTTAAATTATTATTTACAAAAATCTCTTAATTCGTATATATAATGAATCTTATCAATTTAGCTTTTAAATAATTATTACTTGAATTTTAATTAATAAATTACGGACATAAAAAAGCGGATAAAGATTTTATAACGTGGATTAAGGTTTTACGACGTATGCCCTATTTTATTACGACTACTTCTATATTTATTTAAAGTAATACCTTTTCTAATTAATTATTAAATATAATATATATTTAGATCTTTTCTGTGAGCCGGCTTATGAATATATTCTTAGAAAAACGAATAAATTAGAAATGTAATTAGCTTATTTAAAGGCCTAATATATTTAATCTGGTAATAAATTTACGGCTAAAACCTTGTCGAAATTATGGTAATTTTTAACGTTTTCATAACGAAGAAAAGAATGAATATAAAGAGTATTAAATTAATAACGAAAAGTTAATAAAGTAAATATATATATAAGATATAAATTAACACATATTAAAGAACTTATTTAACAGTAAAATAATACCTTATTAAAATATATATTTAAATTTACTTTTATGCTTTTTTATTTAACATTTCTTTTACAAGTTTTTGCTTTAAATTATATCGTAATTCTAATTCGTTATTTTTTTAACTAATTAATATTTCTGTTTTTAACAGTTATTAATTAAAGCTTATAAATTTTACCCTAATATTAATCTTATAGTGTGAGGTTTTATTTATTTATTTTCGAATTGACTTTTCGTTAATTTTAGCTAATCTAGCTGGTATCAAGATAGAATACTTTAATTTGATATTAATAAATATCCGGTATATATCGTAAATATATTTATCTTAATTATTTGGTTAAAACTATACGTATATAGATCATTTTCGAAAATAAAGTAGATTTTTAGCCGTCTAGCCGTAAATAAACCAGTCTTTTATTTTAATAGATTTTTAAAATATTATTTAATAAATAATTTAGCAGATTATAATAATGTAATATTAATAAGAAACCTATATTAATAACAGAATTCGTAAAGGTTTTCGAAATTAAGTATTTTAAATAATTTATACTTAAACCGGAAATAAAATAATACAAGTAATTTCTATTAATATAAATAATAATTATGCCGTTAAAATTTAGTACGTTTTTAATAAATTTATTTATAAGTTTAACGAAATATTTTAAAGTTTTTAATTCTTAAAAAGTAATTTTAAGACATACTTTTAAATACTTTAAAAATATATTTACCTGATTAAAAAATGTTATAACAATAACTTATTAAAACTTTATTTTTATTTAATAGCTATATTTTGTTAGTATAATCTAAAAGCTTCCGTAAAACGGGTTTGTCGTTAATGTTTTTAACGTTATTATTAAAGTTTTTTTTTCAGTATATATTTTTGAATCTTTTATTATTCTTTTTTTTCTTTATTTCCGGTACGGTTATTACCTAAATATGTTAAATGGGATAATAAGTAAAATTCTAAAAAAGAGAATACATATAAGTAAGTTAGTTAAATTAACGATGAGGACGGTAATACGTGATTTAATTAGCTTAAACCGAGAATAATTATTAAAAAAAGAAGTTCGTAATTATTACGTAATTAACGAGCATACTGAAAAGGTCCGAAACTAGAGTTTATAAATTTTCTGGGCGGATGCTTAAAATAATTAAGCGGATCTTTATAAATTATTAAGAGCTCTTTTTCTATACCTAGATGGCCGAAAATGGCCTTACGTCACAGCGAAAAGTTGGCATTGGCCTACATAGCACTACTTCGTTATCTAAATCAATTTTAATTACCTCTCTAAAATATCTAGAGCAATACCTGAGCAATTTCTAAGTAGCGCCTAAGGAAAAGTGATGATGAATTAGGTAAGAGACTGGGGTTGGTGAGGGCAACTTTCTGGAAACGTAACAGTCGAAACTGTATTTAAAAGCAATACTCTAATTAAAGACATATCACAATTCCCCTTAGCACAGGTACCATCCTCGAACGCAGAACTCCAAAAGAAGGCGCTATTATTGGTGACTACTATATTCCTAGTGGTGCCACTGTGGGTGTCAACGCGTTGGTCTTTCACCGTAACAAAGAATTTTATGGAGAAGATGCTGATCGTTTTCGATCTGAGCGCTCGGTAAAAGCTGGGGAGGAATAACAGCTAGAAAAGGGTTCACGTTTTGTTTTCAGTGAGTATTTGCAGCCCATTTCTAAACTGCAATCTCCACGGTTTATACAGGGTTATCGGATCTGGTCTAACTCTTCGTGTATAGTTCAGAGCTGGATCACACACCTGCATCGGAAAGAACGTCGCAGGTTTTAATGGGCAGTAAACTGGTGGCTGAATTCTATCTACGATGCCGCATTGGCGCGTCCACAGCGACGGTGGAAAGTTCATAGTCGCTGGCTGAGGAAGCGGACGGGAATGGATATGGTGATGGGTAGTGTGTAGATACTTCATTATCATGGTTGCCTTTAGAGATTTTAGTTCGGAGACCTTGGTCTCGGCCAATACTCAAACACAGTGGCACTTATGACTTACCTCATCAAGATCAGGCCCTATTTTTGAGGTTGTGGCTGCGCCTGCGGCGCAGCTGTGGCTAGGGCTTTCCAAAAACTAGTAGCTTTAAGTACCGACCTATAAAAGACCTATATAAAACCCACAAAAACACAAACCTTAAAAATAGGGCCTAATAGCAAGTTATGATTTTTTGACTCCGTTTTAGGCATTTTTATACAAATCTTTAAAACCCTTTATTTCGAATTTTTTAAAAATAACTTTAATTTAACGTTACTTATTTTATAATAACAAAAAGTTAATACAAAATTAAAAGTTTTATCGTTTTATATACATTTAGGTTTAATTAAAACGTAATTAATAAAACGCGCCTTAAAAAATAGCTAAAAACTCCGTTCTAGATAAATCTTTAATCCGGAACGCCCTTATAGTTACAACGTAATAACCATAACCCGTACGGCTAAAAAAATAACTAAACGGGCTTTTCTTATATTAAATTACCTTTAAAAAAAATTATAGCAAAATATTAAAAGTAATAGTTATTACGTCGTAATAAAAAAGATCTTCCGGTTATTAAAGTTCGGAACCTTTTTAAGGTTACGACGTTATAACTATAACCCGTACGGTTAAAAAAATAATTAAATAAGTTTTTCCTATACTGAATTATTTTTAAAAAGTTTATAATAAAATGTTAAAAATAATTATTATTCTGTTATAACAAAAAGGACGTTCCGGTTAATTAAGTCCGGACCGTTTTTATAGTTACGACGTAACAACCACCGGTTGCAACATTTTACTATGGGCTTTTTAAAGGCAATTTAATATAGGAAAAGGCCGTCTAGTTATTTTTTCATCCGTACTGGTTATAGTTTTTACGTCGTAACTATAAAGGCGTTTTAATTAATTAAGTTTGAAATCTTTTTAAAGTTATAACGTAATAATCATAACTCGTACGGCCGAAAAAATTAATATACGGGCTTTTCCCATATAAAATGTACTTAGGAAACCCGGTGCACGATAATACGACCGGTAGTTATTACGTCGCAGCCATAAGGGCATTACGGTCGCCTATTTCCTAAACCTAAACCTAACTATATTAGTTATAATTACTACCTAAAAAACTTAAAAAAAATTCTATACATATATTAGCTTATGTTCGACGCGTATATAAAGTTTTATACCTATCGGCTTTAATTTGGTTACGTAATTACTTCTTTTTATTTAAATCTTTATAATTCAAAAAAAATGGAAAGGAAGTTAATAATATTAACAAGAGCGCCTAGAACGGACCCTTTTTTCGCATAATTCCAACTCAGGCCTCGCTGGCTCGTTACGGCGATTTGGGATTTAATTGGTCAATTTTTAGCGTAATACATCAGTACTTTGGAAAACGAGCCAGCGAGGCCTGAGCTAGCTGAGGTAACTCATGACACGGCGAATTACAGAAGAGGGCAATCTTGGAAGGCTTGGCATGAAGGATTCCTATCCACAAATATGCTCATTATTACTTGATCTCCGACCTTACCGGGGTTGTGGGGTATGTTATTCCAAATAGGACGCTCCCCATCTTTCTCAGCAAGGTAATATCTACTTTGCCACCGGTCGCCTCTCTGAACTTCCGCCGCACTTTTATCCGCGCCTAGAACTTCGACCTTCTCTTCGCAACTGGAACAAAGATCATCAAACTCCCGTCCGTGGTGAAGCTGTCGCTCGAAGATAAGTGCATCTTGTTCTCTTGCCAACCCCCTCGATCTGGGGGGTTCCCGTGGGTGTCATTAATTGTAGTCTTGTTCGGCGTGAGCTAGTAGCTTACCGCACTCCCTAATCTTCCTAACCCGGTTTGTGAGTGATTATTCTCTAATTAAGATGGTAATGCTTATCGGATCCGAGGAGGATCTTCTACTTCATTGATACGACGTACTAATAGCGTATTAATGAAGCCATTGCGGGAAAAATCGCAGGTGCGACTAAGAATCCGTCTAATCCCTTGAATGGTTTAACCCGGGAAGTAGGCGGGTGGCTAACGCGAGCAGGTGTTGCTCGTTTCTAGCCGCCCAAGCTAGGTCGACCTCGTGAATGATGATTAGCACGACTAACCGCTTTCTGCCAACACCACTGCGCATCTCCCTCGCCCATGCAAACTGAGAGTATGTAGCCTGTAGAGAGCTGGTACTTCCGCCATAACATTACTACCACCGTCATCATCATTAGTTCGTATTACAACTAACACTACTTTAAATATTGTGGCCATAATACCTGAATGGGCGGCTTCTCGCCAGCTCCCTTAGACTCCCCGGAGCCTAACTCTAACCCCAAATACATATTACCGATCCCGAACTAACTCTAAGCTTAACCGTTACGGGCGTCATTTACCTGGTAGGGGACTTCCTAGGTAGCTAGATGTTAAAGGCCGAAGTATTGCCTCTGTTGGCGACATTCCGGGAGCATGGATGATTGTCAGTGGGGTTGCTGCAAGCGTTTAGTTCGGGCCAAGTGACAATTCGGCGATTTCCAGCAACGTGGATGGTAACGGCGCCTCCGAACTGATTCTCAACGTACAAGGCAGCCAGGTAAGCCACAGCCTATCGGATCAGCGGAGAATGGACCAATAAAGAATGGAGCACGAAGTCCTTATTCGCTCTTTGGGGCAACGCGCCGGCTCGGTATGCTGTAGTTACAGTCGTTAACCTTTTGCGGATTAGCCGAGATAATGGCCAGCTACAACTCGCAGGGGTATTTTCAGTTAGTCACCTCCACCCCCCCCATTACTTCCCAAAATGTGGCGAGTATGTTGCTTCCCATACAATTTGTACGGGAAATAACGTAAGGGCAATATTTATCAACAACAACAATGATCGTACCCTTTACCACCTTACTATTTTATGATAGTTAACGCGATTTTAACCCAGTTGACGCCATTTGCGCGTTTTCTAAATGAATATTACAGTCTAGCTTGGATATGTCAAGAAACAACAACTGGCGCTGGTATAATGGGATAGGATAAAGCGCTGCTCCGGGAGTTGTAGGAAATAGCGGAGGGGACAACTGGGGTATTCTTGCATACCAAATGTATAGGGGTGGTACATACTAGCTGTTTAGCGAATGTTGTGGGGCGGTGGAGGTAACTAACTGAAAATACCCCAGTGAGTTGTATCTATAACGGGCAGACACGCTACCGAGGCTGATTACCCCGCATTCAGCCCCTGTTATTTGCGCCTGGTCGGTCGCTAATGTAGTAATGTTAAGCGTTTTCTAGCGACCCTACTAATTGTACGCCACTTACCATATAATAATACATTAAGAGAATAAAGGTAAGAAGCTGGTATAAGATTAAATATATTATTTCATTATTATTATAGATACTGCTATCTGTGTATTTGGCTGAGCCTAGAAAATAAGGCTTCAACTCATATCAACCTTGCATAAATACTACTATAGTAAGAGAGGGAACTTATAAATAACATTATTAGCTTTCACCTCAATATATAACTTAATATATATTTAATACTAAATCTTAAAAACTTCAAGGTATTATTATTCTATTCGAAGTGCAATATTACAATTTGTTTTTTAATTTGCATTCTTTTTAAACGTTATAGACTGATAGAGAGACATAATATTTTAATCAATACCTAACACTGCTGGCGTGACCAGGATGAGGTGTTCAGCTCGCGAGCACGAAACGCGGGCCAAGGTGACCATCGTGTCTTGGAACCACCGGCGCAGTTGAATGAAGCGATTAAGCCGAAGCTAGCCATCCGAATCCAGCAGTACAATCCTCCAAGTGCAGCGCGGGTCGAGAAGAACCTTGGACGTCATCCCTTGTAGTACGCATCGGCTCGTTTCTTGTTAGCGTTGCCTCCCTTACCTTCGCTCAGCTCTTGGCCAGATAAGCGGCCTGCAGCAATATATTATAATACCCATGCCGTCCGCCTGTCCGTCCAGGCGCGTCTGTTGAATTCTACTTTCTGCATGTCACTCCCTCCCATGCGCATATTCTTTGAAGACCCGAAGTCCTTCTCCATTCCGCCCCGACATGGACAAACTCACGAAGATCCTCGACATCTTCGCCCCGAACGCGGCCAAAGAGTCCGATGGCCGCGAAGTCTGGGGTTCCCGCCTCTCATTCGTGCTGGCCGCCATGGGCGGCGCGGTCGGCCTTGGCAACCTGCTGAGATACCCGTCAGTCGTGTTCGCAAACAACGGACTGCAATGGTTCATCCCGTACCTCATAGCCCTATTTTTTCTAGCTATTCCCGTCCTCATCCTCGAGATCTCCATCGGGCAGGCCTACCGAGGCGGGTGCCTCATTGCCTACAATCACATTAGCAAGCGCACGAAGGGTGTCGGGGTGGGCATCACTATGACCGGATACGTTGTCGTCACCTACTATGTTCCCATTTTGGCCTGGGTTATGCGCTACTTTCGGTCCTCGTTTACCAATCCTCTTCCATGGGCCGGGAGACCAACCGAGTTCTTCACGCAGGAAGTGATTGCGAACGTGGACGCTATCCCCGGCGAGATAGACGGCGGCAGAGTGGTCTCATATACCTCATATCCGGGCACAGGCATGGTCGGCGAAACAGTCGGGTGGGTCGTATTTACTTGGTTTGTCGTCTGGCTCTGCATGTTCAGAGGTATAGGCTTGACAGGCCGCGTGGTATATTTTACTATGGGCCTGCCAGTCGTCATGGTGTTCATCCTCTTGGGCCGTGCCCTGTCTCTCGACAACGCCGTCGAGGGAGTAAAGCTATACATGGGAGTGTGGCACGGGGAGAAGCTGGCTGGCGGCGCCATTTGGCAGGCTGCGTGCGGCCAGATATTCTTCTCCATCGGAGTCGGCTTCGGCTACTTCATCTCCTACGCCTCTTATAACAGCAAGTTCTCCAACGCTGTCCAGGACGCAGTTATCATCGCCGCCTGCAACAGCCTTTACGAAATCGTCGGCGCCTTTGCCGTGTTTGGAGTCATTGGCTATCTCGGCCTGCGCCCCGGCGACGTGCAGCTGAGCACCTTCACGGTTGGCTTCTTGACTTATCCGGAGGCCCTCGCCCAGATACCCGGGTCAAATTTCTTCTCTGTCATCTTCTTCCTCACACTCATGCTCCTCGGCATCAGCTCCGCATTCGCTCTGCTCGAGGTGATGGTTACCATGGTGGGCGACACGGACATCGGCAAGAAAATTAGTCGCACGCTTCTTACGACCATTGCCGTGGTCATTTCGCTTCTTCTATCTCTGATGTACTGCACCCAGTTTGGCTTAGCCCTGCTCGACGCTGTTGATACCTGGACCAACAACCTCGCTCTCGTCTTCATCGTATGGGCCGAGTGTGTCGCCGCCACTACTATCTATCGGTGCAAGGATGTATTCGGCCAGGTGGGAGTGCTGTCCTATGCTATCTACAACGGCGCTTATCTCGGCGCTATGATCTTTGGCCTTGCAGTAGCTCATTCGGAAAGCCCCGAAGCTGGCGCTGGAATGGGCTTCGGTCTTTTTGTGGCTGGTACCCTGCTCGCGCTTGTGCTGGCAAAGCAACCCGACTCGATTGCGCCTGGATTCTGGGGCGGAAACGCCTGGCTCAACCGTTTCTGGTGGCTGGCATGCTATTCTGTAAGCTATAATTCCCTCTCCTTCGCGCCTGTGACCGGCTAACACACCGTAGGGAAACCAGCTGATGCGGGACCTTAACGTTATCGTCGCTGCGGGGAAGAACTGGAGTATCCCGGTCTTCTGGGGTCCCGTCCTGAAATACATCTCGGCACCCATATTGTCTATCGTTTTCGCCTTTGCCTACCCAGCCTTTTACAAGGTGCGCAACGACCCCGTGCACATCTTCGCTTTTACAGTTGCGCACTTCGTCATTGTTTTTGTCGTTCTTGGTCTGGTAGTCCCTCGGTGGTTCGATGTTTTCGTCCCTATGGCTCGTCGCGGGGAGGGCGACATTACATACGCGCCGCAGGTGACTGCTGGCACCACCGACGCCCAGGACGCCAACGCTATGGAGGGTGGCTTTGACCACAAGCCTGTGAACAATGCGGAGGCGTGCATGAAGCAGGAGGCGTCGAGTTCATGAGGGTGACATGCCACGGCCACTACTGAGGCTTGAGGGCCGAGACGATATTCTTCTTCAAGTGTACATACCTACTCTTCAGTTTTTCTTTAAAAAGAAAAAAAGAAAATTACACCAGTATGGCTTGTACAGCGTCAAGTCACCCCAGAAGAGGGGTGTGTAACCTCGGACCTCACCGAATGAATTACCCTAGCAACGAATAGCGAATTCTACTTAAGGCGCGACATAGAAATATTAACAATAAAGTAACAATAACACTGACCAAGATATTGTTGGCTACATTTAAAATGCCGCTACCTATTATATATTCTTATCTATTCACAGCATCAACTACCTACCTTACTTAAAGGGTTTAGCGTATGTGGAGACGCTCGGGCCATGACACAAGTACCTTGTAGCTCAGGATCACGTGACCGTACGTAATCGCTCGTTAGGTTCGATAACAAAGCCGTTCGACTTATATAAAATATATTATAGCATTAATACATAGATACACTTTAGAATATTTTTAAAAATATTTATATAATACTAACATTTAACACATTTAAGTAATTTAAATTATCTTTATTAATATATTATTATTAAAGTTAATTATTATATACCTTAACGTAATAGCTAATCGGTTTAACGGATTATTAAACCTAGTCGTAAGCTTTATATTAGTAGTAATGTCGTAAGAAATTAAATAATAAGGTATGCGATAATTATAGTTAGTAATAATAAATTATTAAAAGTAATCTAGGTAATTAAGTTATATTATGACTTAATACTATTTAAATTAACGCATTATACAAGCACTTCGAATATATCAGCACTCCGAATAGTTTTTAACAACTCGTAACAACTAATCTACGTAACTTGACTATAATATATCTAACTGATTAAATTAAATAATATTCCTTTTTACTAACTATATTTATAGCTTTTAAACAAATATACGTATTATATTAAAGTTCGTTACGGACGTTAAGTTGTTATTCTTCCCTTTTAACCCGTACGCGATTAATTACTTTTTAACGACTTTAACTTAATATTATCTTTATTTCGAAAGCATTAAAGCAAACCGATAAGAATAAAATTGCGATCGAATTCCTAACCCATATACGTAAGCATCTTTTGTTCGACTTTAATATGTGGAAAATATTCGTAAAATACGTCGTGTAAGAAGGTTATACGGCCTTGTTACAAGGAGCGTTGCAAGGCTATGGGGCAAGGCCTTTTAATGTAAGTATTTGTTATTTAGATTATTATTTATTTGGATATTTACGAACGATATGTCTTATTTTACCGTAATTATAATAATAAACTTAACGTTAGTTTTGTCGTTATATTATTCCTATTTTTATAAATTTTAGTAACGTTCTATGAGATGTATTTATTTTTTATAACGTATTAATATTAAGGAAATATTTTAATTTAGTCTTTTGCCGGTTTTTGAAATATCGAATTTTTTATGCCTATTATCGGTCGTCGATTTTAACTATTATAACGATATAATTTATCAACTTTTTAAAGCGTTTACTTTTAAATAAGTTTTTTTAGATTGTCTTTAAGCCTTTAAAAAAATATAATTATTAATATTTTTTATCTTGAGTTAATTTCTAAAGTTAATTAAACGAAAAAGTTACCGTATTTAATAGTTAATCCTTTTTGCTTTAAATTTTTGATTTTATTTTTGGCTTTAATCTTTTCGTTTATTATTCCGAATATTTTCCTTAATACTTTTCGAATTTTTTTATAATTGTTATAAATTGTGATAGTTATTATAAACCTTTGTTTACAAGGGTTAATAACTTATTTATAAAAAATGAGCTAAAATTAAATAACCGTATTTTCGGTTGATTATTTTATAACGCACTAAATTTAAAAGTTAAATATAATAAACTTATTTAAAATATATTTAAAATATACGTAATATTTTATAAAGAATTATTAAAATTTAGTAATAATTATATTAAAAAGGTCGAATTTAATAAGTTTTAAAGTTTTTCCAACCTTTTTACCGTAAACTATTTAATTAAGTTAATTTTTATAATTATGCGGATTATTTTTGATTTAATTATTTAACGTACCACATAAGCGAGTCTTTCGCATAAGCGAATCGTTCTTTTTTTAGTATTCCGCGATAATAAATTCAAATTAAGTAGCTATAACGCATTAAATCAAATCAAATTAATCGGATTTCTTTTCGTTAAATGTATTTACAGCTTCTTTACAAGTAGGCGCATTATGTCCGGGCTTACCGCAAACGCCATATTTCCGTTCCTTTATTTTAACCTTTTTACGACGACCTCCTTTAGTTATTATTGGTTGCCCTTTTTTACCACTCCTTTCCTTTTCGGCTAAAAAGGTTTTTTTTTTTTACATAATAAATATTTCTTTTTTTTAAAAAACGTTTATTCTTAATTCTGCGACGTTTATTTAGTACGTAATTAATTTCGCGTAATTAGGTAACCTTTTATTTCAAGAAAGTAACTTTATACCAAAATATTAAAGTTACTTTTGACTAATAAATTAACGGATTTAACGATTTTTGTCGGCGAGCTACCCTACTGTTTATTGATTTTCTTTATTCTTTTTTTTTTTTTTTTTTTTTTTTTTTTTTTTTAAAAT
>QJNU01000994.1:0-19486 GCA_004154915.1 Monosporascus ibericus | reverse complement strand
AGCGAATCACACATATGAGCGAATCACTTTTTTAGCCATTCCAACTACCTATCCTCAATCGTCCATTTCTCAACACCAACATTATGGAACGCCTTACAAAAGAAGCAAGAATGAACTTAGCCTTTCAGGCTAAAAAACGAAACCCAAAACTTAGTTATAAAAAGCTTAGTTTTATTTATAAAATTCCATATTTTACCTTAATATACCGTTCTAACGGTAAATACGCCCGAACCGATATTATCCCTCCTTTGCAGAGATTGACACCGACCGAAGAAAAATCGATTGTCGACCGAATCCTTAACCTAGATACGCAAGCGTTTCCTATCCGGCTTTAGCACGTTAAAGATATGGCCAATATACTGCTTGCCTAGCGCGTCGCGGAACGCGTCGGAGTTAACTGGGCGTCGAACTTTGTTAAACGGCAAAAGAAACTTTAAACGCGTTTAAATCGAAAAATCGATTATCAAAGGGTATTATGCGAAGATCCAGAAACATTTCGCAAATGGTTCGAGCTTGTTCGGGCTATAATCGCAAAATACGGCATCGCAAAAGAGGATATCTACAACTTCGACGAGACGGGCTTTTTGATAAGGCTTCTTATGGCATCGGGCATAATAATTACAAGTATTAAAAAACGTAAAAAACCTAAACAGGCGCAATAAGGAAATCGGGAATGGGTTATAGTTATACAAACTGTTAATTCATAAGGTTAGGCTTTGCCGCCATTTATCATTTTAGCGGGGAAAACCCACCTTAATTCCTGGTATCGCGATAACCCATTACCAGCCGATTAAAAGGTCGGTATTAATTATAATAACTAAACAACAAACGAATTAAATCTAAAATGAATTTAACATTTCGACAAACATACTCGAACGCGTACGAAAAGAACCAAACGTCTCCTTATCCTCGACGGCCACGAAAGCTATTATTCGATAAAATTCGAAAAATACTACGCGAATAATAATATTATTACGTTTTACATACCTTCCTATTCTTCCTATCGGCTTTAACTTTTCGACGTATCCTGTTTTTCTATTTTAAAGCGCGCTTATTCGTTATATATCGAAAATTTAATACGACGTCATCATACCCATATCGCGAAAGAAAATTTCCTCCTTGGCTTTTACGACGCGTTTAAAGCTGCCATAACGTCCGATAACACCAAATCCGGCTTTCAAAAAGCCGGACTCGCCCCATCCGACCCCAATAACGTCCTATCCGATTTGGAAATTCCTCCAGTTGTACCTATACTGACCGTCTCCCCTTTTACTTTTGCTGGTTCTATTTCCCCGTCCGCGAAAACCCCCAGAAATATCCGTAAAGTAACAAAACAAGGACGTTACTTATAAAGGAGGATCAGAAATCACCAAGGTAACTCCCCGATAAGAATAATTAAGTTAGCTGGTTTTGTAACAAAAGGTTATATGTTACTTTTGCATAAAGCCGCTTTTTTTCGGGAAGAAAACGTTTAATTACGCGAAACGAACCACATCTTAAGCAAACGTCGGAAAACCAAAAACAAACGTCTCCAAAAAGGAGGAACACTTACTATACAAAAAGGACAAGCTCTTCTGGCCGAGAAGGAAAGGGGTGATGAAAAAATGCAGCCAACGGCGGCTAAAGGCAATCGTCGCAAAAGGGTTAAGACGAAGGAACGGAAGTATGGCGTTTACGGCAAGCCCGGACATAATGCGCGTACTTGTAAAGAAGCTGTAAATACGTCTAGCGAAGAAGAATCCGATTAATTTGAATTGATTTAATATGTTATGGTTGCGTTATTTGAATTTGTTGCTGCGGAAGGCTAGAAAAGTGATTCGCTCATATGTGTGATTCGCTCATATGTGTGATTCGCTCATATGTGTGAGACGTTAGTGGTAATAATGATAATAATAGTGATAATAATCTGTACGCATAATACCTACCTCGTAATTAACTCTTTAAACTTAAAATGTTTACGAAAGTATTATTAAAATTAAGAAAAGGGAAAAAAGAGCAAGCTGTCAGATATAGGGGACATCAGTTGTGTTGTTGTATTAGGTCAGTTGCAGGTGCTGTTGCACTCATACAACTTTAAGTAGTTTAGCTCCGGAACACATATGGGCCGATCAGTAGGTGACCTTTCCATATATGGGGTGCGCTAAGCACCCCCCAGCTAGCTGACACAAGCCAATAGGTTATGTGACGGGCTCAAAGACCTTAACGTGCCAAGCTCCTTGAGCTCCTTGAGCCGCCATCCGAGCTCAAAGGGCTTAACGGCCTTAAGGGTTTAAGCCGCTTAAGTACCTTAAGTCAAGATAAGGATATATACGCTCGTTATTACCAGAGCTTAGATAGATTACCAGCTTATAATACAACTTGGTTACTTAAATTACCTTTGATAATCTGCTATTACTAAACGTAATTATTATTTCCCTTATTGCTTAATTTCTTACGATATTACTGTTAATATAAACCGTACGACTAGGTTTAATTATTAATTAAACCCTTTAGCCGTTATACGTTACAAGCTTTTGTTTAGCAATGTTATCAAACTTTAAGTAATATCCCTAACACGATGTCGTCCAGTAAACAGCCTATCCTTAAAGGAACCTTTCAAATCTCCGAAGATAATACCATGGATTCCGACAATAAAAACACTCGATTTAATCACTCCGAGGAGGAAGCCTTCCGTCGACTCGATTGGCTAATTAACGCGGTTACGCAATTTACTAACGACAAAATTAAACTTACTAATACTTTCGAAGAGACCCGTAATTAATTAAAAGCCCAAAAGGTCGAACTAAAAAAACAAGCGAACATAGAATAAACCGACCAGCCGAATTAGCTACCTTAACCAGCATAACCTACCCAAGCAGCCCATAGCAAGAAAGCTGGAAAAGTTTTGAAAGCTATTATGTTTACCCTTTTCGATAAAACCATCACTAAATTACAACAGTTTCTTACGGAATGCCGTACTTACTTTAAGTACTTCCCTATCAAACTTGCAACATTTACCTTTTAACTTCAGTTCGTTACGGGATAATTAATTAAAAACGCGGCCACCTAGTTTAAGCCTACCCTTCGTAAACAGGTTATCAAACCCTCTTAGTAAAGGTCTGCCGAAACTATAACTATTTATAACGATTATAAAAAAGTTAAGAAAAAAAGTTAAGAAAAATATTTAAAGTGGTAGGCGAAAAAATAAAAACCGAAAACAAAATTAAGAATTTAAAGCAAAAGGGTCAGCCTTTAAATACGGCAACTCTTTCGTTTAACTGGCTCCGAAAGTTAATTAAGGACAGGAGGCATTAATAAACACGTTTTTCGACGGTCTAAAGAAGAAGGTATAAAAAGAATTGTTTAAGGATAAGCGCCTCGAGAAGTTGGTGGATTACATCGCCATAGTAGTTAAAATTAACGACCGACAGTACGCCTGGAAAATTCGACACTTTAAAAAACGATAAAGTAATAAACCAAAACATTCCCATAATATCGGCACGCTACGAAAAATTAACACATCCTATGGAACGGCATTAGGACCTATGGAATTAGGCGCAGTCCAGCAACGCAACTTACGTACCATTAAATGCTTTAACTGCAACAAAATAGGACATAAAGCCTTTTAATACAACGCACCTAAAAAGCCACGATAAAATATCTGGATACCGGTTTTTTAGGGATCCCTCCAAAATAATTAAGGCGATAACAACCGATTAATCAACGTAATCAGAATTAAAGACAACCACGACCCCCTTAAGGAAGTATAACAGGGATTACGGGAGGCGAAAGAGCTGTTTTAAGCAGCTATCTAGGAACAGCAAGCCCCTACGATAGGACCCACAGTAACCCAATAGCTAAAAGAATACGACGGATGGAAAGAGTTTATAAAGGATAAGCTACGTTCTCGTTCCTAAGAAAAAGCGGCGATAACGATACGAATAGTTAAAATTAAATACATAAATTAAAAAGTACCAAAACTAGGACGAGGACCTATTGCTAGAACAAACAAACTAATACGGGAAATTTCATACCATTTTTAGTGCAAGCGCGCCTATTACCTTAGATACGTAAAAAAAATAACGGTATGTTGAAAAACAACTTACGCAAATATACAATTAGGGATTCGACTTCCATAATTAAAAAGGAAAAGATTTTAAGGACTAACGATAGTACAAACACCTGAAGATATACGCCTTAAAGGATACCGTTAACATCATCACGGTAGTAATAAAGCTGGCCCGAAAAAAAGACCTGCGCCGATAGAAACCTTATATGCTATTTCGGATGGTATAACCATAAAACAAAAAAAGAATAAATTTATTAGATAATTATAAAGCGATCTTGAAAAGTAATTAATAACTTAAACTTCCGTTTAAGCTTTATAAACGACTCGAATAAACGACGAAAAATTAAAGACGAAATTGAAAAGAGAAATGAAAACATAAGGGAATATAATGCCGAGTTTTAAATACGACAGGAAAAATAAAAAGCTCCTGAATTAAAATATATTAGCAAAAAAGACTTTTAGATATAAATCCTCTTACTTAAGGCTACTCTTCGCCGATAGGAAGCATAATTAAAGTAATTATAAGCCCTTAACGAGCAAAACCAAAAGCGTATTAAGGCGTTAGAAAACGAATTAAAAAACGAACGCCACTTATAAGAAAGCCGCAAAATGGTAAGAGCTATAAAAGCCAGCAAAAGCTTCCTAAAAGGGCTTTAAACGTAACGATAAGAGCTAAGAACGACCCTATTACCCTGCGAGTACGAATTAAGATATATTAGTTTACCGTATTTATGGATTACAGAATAACAGAAGATAATTACATTACGCCGGATGTAATTAACCGACTTCGATTACCATGGAAAGAAAAGATGGAACCTTACATTGCCGAAAACGTAAAAGGTTAGGCATTTACTTAGGATAACGGAAAAATAAACCGCGAAATTAATCACCTCGAGATCTTCGTTAACGGACGAAACCAGATAACAAACTTCGATATTGTTCCGATAGAAAATTACGATATAATTCTCGGAAAATCATAGTTATATTAGTATAACCCCTTAATCGATTGGACAACAAGGTAGGTAAAGTTCGCTTTATATCCATTCGACAAAAAAAGCAAAATATAAAGAGATTTTAACATTCGATCGAAAATGGCGACGAATATAGGCATAAAGATATAACAAAAATCTTACCACTTATAAAAACAAGATATAAAAGAAAATAAGGGCATTATAAAAGAATATAACGTATTATCGTTATTATCATAACAAAATTACGAAAGATAAACGATTACCTACAGTATTAGCCCCTAAAGCCAGAGACTATAACTAACGTACCTTCATAATATTATAGATATAAACGATTATTTCGAAAAGAACTCGAAACAAAATTACCAGAACATGACAAATAAGACCACGAGATAATTCTTAAAGATAAGATATCAACCAGATAATATCTGATCTATAACCTTAACGAGATAGAATTATAGACATTACGTAAATACCTTGAAGATAAGCTTTAAAAGGGTTACATATAACGTTCCAGTTTATTAGCCAGATACCCTATATTCTTCGTACTAAGGAAAAACGGAAAGCTACGCCTAGTTATCGATTATAAGCAGCTAAACGATATCACGGTAAAAGATAAAACATCGTTACCCCTAATTAGCGAAATAAAAGATCGCCTTTACGGAGCAAATTAGTTTACGAGCTTAAATCTTAAAAAAGGATATAATTAAATCCGTATCAAACCAGGACACGAGTGAAAAACAACCTTTAAAACGAAATACGGACTTTTCGAATACCTTATTATGCCTTTCGAATTTACGAACGTACTAGCAACCTTTTAGCGAATAGTTAACTATATACTTAGGGAATACTTAAACATCATCGTTATTTGTTACCTCGACGAGATTCTTATTTACTCGAAAAATAAAAAGGAATATATAGGATACGTTCATACAATTCTCCAAGCCTTATAGGACGCTAACTTATTCGTTAACATAAAGAAAAGCCGGTCCCTTCCGCAAGAAGTAGAATTTTTAGAACATAGTATTACCTTAGGATGTATAAAGATGGACTTTAAGAAAATCGCTATAATATAGGAATAAAAAACGCCTATTATAATAAAGGAAATATAAGCCTTTTTTGGATTCGCTAATTATTACAGAAAGTTTAGTCGAAACTTTAGCAAAATAGCTACCCTATTATCTAACTTTATAAAAAAAGAAAACAAGTTTCTTTAGATAACAAAAACGGAAACCGCTTTTTAAAAGATCAAGAATACGATTACCAGCGAGCCAGTATTAATGATATATAATCTAAGCCGTCTAGTTAAGCTTGAAACCGACGCTTTAAATTACGTTTTAAGCGTAATAGCCGGATACCAAAATAATTAAGGTAATTTATACCCTATCGCTTTTTATTCTTATAGGTTAAAAGGAAAAAAGTTGAACTACGCCATTCCCGATAAAGAATTTATGGCTATTGTGAAAGCTTTCCGAGAATTTAGGCATTACCTTAAGGCAAACCTCCACCAGGTTAAGGTGTACACTAACCATAAAAACCTTACCCGCTTTACCCCCACCAGAGAACTTACAGGACGATAATTACGTTACGTTAAAGAACTAGCGGAATACGATTTCGTTATCATCTACCAGAAAGGATCAGAAAACGGCAGAGCAAACGTATTAAGCCGAAGACTAGATCTCGAAGAAAAAGTAATTAGGGTTAACCACTAGATTTTCGATACTACGCGAAAAGAATATCTGCAACTACGACAAAAAGCGATAATCAGAGCAGCACCCCTGAACTTATACCAGAAGATCCAAAAATATACTGACAACTTACTTAAGAACTAGAGAATAAAAGAAAATAAAAATTCCAAAATAGAACCAGAAGAAATTAGTACGAAATATATACAAATATCAATTATATGAACACCCAGGGATCTATAAAACCCTGGAACGATTATAACGCATTTATTATTTTCCTAAAATAAAATTAATAATAAAAAAGTACGATAGCAGTACCATATTTGCAACAAGGCAAAAACTCGACGATATAAGTCATACGGAGAATTACAACTATTACCAGTCGCAAAGCGATTATAGGATTTAATTACTTTCGATTTTATTATTAAACTCCCAGTTTTAGAAAGTCAAATTCCGGACATATACTACGATAGTATCTTTATAATCGTTAATCAATTTACAAAGTTTTCCTATTTCGTATTATATAATAAGAACACAAACGTAAAATAAATGGCCTACATCTTTTTAAGACATATTTTAAAAGTATACGAATTACTAACGGAAATTATCTTAAATAAAGGAACGACATTTACTTTAAAGTTTTGGCAAGAACTTATGGCATAGTTAAACATAAACCATAAATTATCCAACGTATTTAAACTCCAAACAAACGGACAAACAAAAAGAATTAACCAAATACTGGAAACTTACCTGCGATATTATATTAATTACGAACAAAACGATTAACTCCAGAAGCTACCTATCGCCTAACTAGCCTATAATACTAGTTATTACGAAAGCACCAAAACGACTCCAATAAATGCCAACTTTAGTTTCATACTAAAAGTTTACAGAATTATACGCGAAGGCCCTATTAAGGTTAAAGCAATTTTTATATCAGAATAACTTAAACAATTATACGCAAAAATAAAAACAGAATTTGAATTCGTACATAACCAAATAAAGAAACATTGCAACTAAAAAAGGTTAAAGAAATCAAAATTCCAAAAGGGAAAGATAATCTACCTAGCCACCAAAAACATCTAAACCAAACATCCAAACAGAAAACTCGACTTTAAATATATCGGCCCATACAAAATTATCAAAGAAAATCTCAAAAAATAACTACCAATTAAAACTATCACCCAAGATGAAAGTTCATCCAGTTTTTTATATTTCCTTACTCGAGTTAGCAGCAGACACCATCAAAATCAATACAGGATACGAAAAAAAGGCAAAAAAGAAAAATACACCAATATACGAGGCAAAAAAAAAATACTAAACACACGCAGAAAGGACGGACTAACCCAATACCTGGTTAAATGGAGGAGCTACCTAAACTCCGAAAATACTTAAAAACCTGCTAAGAATCTTATAAACGCCCAATGTTACAAACCAACACCTTACCAGCTTGGGCACACGGTCGGGACAAGACTTAAGAAATCACCGGCCAGGTCACGTGACATGGATCCGGATGGATAAACGGATCCAAAAGAATCCATGCACCTACGTAACATAAATCCGAATGGATCTTCGGATTCATGAAAATCTAATTCATTTATATAATATGGACCCTATAGATAAACGGATTTGGGAAAATCCAAAATAGGATATATACGTTTATTACCTTTATAATTTAAATAAATTACCAGCTTATAATACAACTTAATTACCCGGATTACCTTTAATAATTTGCTATTATTAAACGTAATTATTAAATACTTTATTACTTAATCCTTTAAGATATTATTACTAATATAAATCGTACGATTAAGTTTAATAATTAATTAAATCTTTTAACCGTTATACGTTATAAATTCTTGTTTAATAATATTATCAAACTTTAAGTAACACTCTTAACATTATGTCGTCCAATAAGCAGCCCGCCTTTAAGAAAACCTTTCAAGTACTGGAAGATAACCCTATAAATTCCGATAATAAAGAAACTTAACTTAATTTCTTCTAGGAAAAAGCCTTATAACGACTTGATTAACTAACCAACACGGTTACGCAGCTTACCAACGACAAGATCGAGCTTACCAAGATATTTAAGGAAACCCGCAAATAACTAAAAGCCTAAAAAATCGAATTAGGAAAACAAGCAAGCATAAAACAGCCCGATTAACCGGATCAGCCAGCCCAACCAGCATAACCTGTCCAAACAACCTACGGTAAGAAATCCGGAGAAATCTTAAAGCCTATCAAACTTACCCCTTTCGACGGAACCACCACTAAGCTATAATAGTTCCTTACGAAATACCGTGCTCACTTTAAGTACTTCCTAATCAGATTTGCAACGCCTACCTTTTAAGTCCAGTTCGTTATAAGATAGTTAACCGGAAACGCGGCCACCTGGTTTAAATCTATCCTTCGTAAGTAGGTTATTAAACTTTCCTAACAAAAGTCCGCAGAAACCACGAACATCTACAACGATTACGAAAGATTTAAGGAAAAGCTGAAAAAGGCATTCGGAATGGTAGACGAAAAGACTAAGGATGAAAAAAAAAATCAAAGATTTAAAGCAAAAGGGATCAGCTTCTGGATACGGCAATTCCTTCATTCAACTGGCTTCGAAGATCAATTGGGGACAAAAGGCATTAATGGCCACGTTCTTCGATGGCCTAAAAGAAAAGGTACAGAAAGAACTGTTCAAGAATGAACGCCCCGAAAAGTTGGTGGACTACATCGCCATGGCAGTCAAAATCGACGACCAGCAATAGGCTTGAAGGACTCAATACTCCAAGGACCGGCAAAACAACAAGCCAAGGCACCTCCCTAACACCAGCACGCCACGAGGAACGAACACATCTTATAGAACGGCACCAGGACCCATGGAATTAGGTGCAGTCCAGCAACGCGACCCTCGTACCATTAAGTGCTTCAACTGCAATAAGATGGGACACAAGGCCTTTTAATGCAAGGCACCCAAGAGGCCCCCGAACCAGAATACATCAGCAGAGAAGACTTCCAGACGCAAGTCCTTTCACTCGAGGCTACTTTACGCCGATAGGAGGGACAACTGAAGCAATTGCAGGCCCTTAACGCACAAAATCAGGAACGCATTAAGGCGCTAGAAGACGAGTTAAAAGACAGACGCCACCTGTAAGAAAGCCGCAGGATGGTGAGACCCAGAAAAGCCAGCAGGAGCTTCTTAAAAAGGCTCTAAACATAACGATAAGAACTAAGAACGACCTTATCACACTGCAAGTACGAATTAAGACATATTGGTTTACCGCATTTATGGACTGCGGAACAACAGGAGGTAACTATATTACGCCGGACGTAATTAACCGACTTCGATTATTATGGAAGGAAAAGATGGAACCCTACATCGCCGAGAACGTAAAAGGTTAGGCATTCACCTACGACAACGGAAAGATCAGCCGCAAAATTGATCACCTCGAGATCTTCGTTAACGGACGAAACTAGATAGCAGATTTCGACATCGTTCCGATAGGGAATTACGACATAATCCTCGGAAAACCATGGCTATACCAGTATAACCCCTTGATCGATTAAATAACTGGCCAGGTAAAGTTCGCTTTATATTTATTCGATAAAAAGAAGTAAGATACAAAAAGATTTTAATATTCGATGGAAGATGGCAACAAGTGCAAGTATAAGGATACGACAGAAATCTTACCATTTACAGGAACAAGATATAAGAAAGAACGAGGGCATTATAAAAAAATAAGATGCATTATTATTATTATTATCAGAACAAAGTTGCGAAAGATAAACGATTATTTACAGCATTATCCCCCAGAGCCAGATATCATGGCTAACGTACCTTTATAGTACTACAGATATAAACGACTGTTCCGAAAGGAACTTAAGACAAAATTACCAGAATATAGCGAATAAGACCATAAAATAGTCCTTAGAAAAGGGATATCGACCAAATTTTATCCGATCTATAACCTTAACGAAATAAAATTATAGGTATTACGTAAATACTTTGAAAACAAGGTTCGGAAGGGTTATATACGACGTTCCAGTTTATCGGCCGGATACCCCATATTTTTCGTATTAAGAAAAAACGGGAAGTTACGCCTAGTTATCGATTATAGATAGCTAAACGATATTACGGTTAAAAACAGGATACCGTTACCCTTAATTAATAAGATAAAAGATCGTCTTTACGAAGCTAATTGGTTTATAAGCCTAGATTTTAGAAAAGGATATAACCAGATCCGTATTAAGCTAGGATACGAATGGAAGATAGCCTTTAGGACAAAGTATGGACTTTTCTAATACCTCGTTATGCCTTTCGGATTTACGAACGTATTAGCAACCTTTTAGCGAATAGCTAACCATATACTTAGGGAATATTTAGATATCTTCGTTATTTGTTACTTAGACGACATTCTCATTTATTCGAGAAACAAAGAGGAATATATGAGATACGTTTATATAGTTCTCCAAGCCCTACAAAACGCTAACCTACTAATTAATATGGAAAAAAAGCCAGTTCCATATACAAAAAGTGGAACTCTTAAGACATATTATCATCCTGGGATGCATTAAGATAGACCCCAAAAAAATCGCTGCAGTATAAAAATAAAAAACGCTTACTATAATTAAGGAAGTATAAGCTTTTTTCAGATTTGCCAACTATTATAAAAAGTTTATTCTTAACTTTAACAAAATAGCTACGCCATTGTTTAACCTAATAAGAAAAAAAAAACAAGTTCTTTTAAACGACAAAAACAGAAACCGCTTTTCAAAAAATTAAAGATGCGATTACCAGCGAGCTAGTATTAATCATATACGACCCAAGCCGCCTAATTAAGTTTAAAACCGACGCCTCGGACTATGTTTTAGGCGCAGTAATAGAATACCGCAATAATTAAAACAACTTATACCTTATCGCCTTTTATTTTTACAAGTTAAAAGGAGCAAAGTTAAATTACGGTATCCCCGATAAAAGATTTATGGCCATTATTAAGGTTTTCCGAAAATTCAGACATTACCTTAAGGGAAATCTTTACCAGGTTAGGGCATATACTAACCATAAGAACCTCACTCGATTTACCACCACCAAAGAACTTACAGGACGATAATTACGTTATGCCGAAGAACTAACAGAATACGACTTCATCATCATCTACCAAAAGGGATAAAAAAACAGCAAAGCAAACGCGCTTAGCCGAAAACCAGATTTCGAAGAAAAAGTAATTAAAGTTAATCATCAGATTTTCGATACCACGCTAAAAAGATACCTGCAACCTCGACAAATAGCAACAATCAGAGAAGCACCCCCCGATTTAGATCAGAAAATCCAGGAATATAACGACAATCTATCTAAGGACCAGAAAATGAAAAAAACACAAGTCTTAAAAAAATACCAGGAAACATTAGTACGAGATATATACGAACACGAGCTATACGGATACCTAGGGATCCATAAAACCCTAGAACAATTACAGCGCACTTATTACTTCCCTAAAATAAAATTAGTAATAAAGAAAATACGACAGCAATGCCATATATGCAATAAGGCAAAGACTTGACGACACAAGCCATACGGAGAACTATAACCACTACCAGTCGCAAAGCGACTATAGGATTTAGTTACGTTCGATTTTATTACCAAACTCCCATTTTTAGAAGATTTAGTTACGGGCATACCTTACGATAGTATTTTTATAATCGTTAATCGATTCATAAAATATTCCTACTTACCACCATATAATAAGGATATAAACGTAAAGCAAATAGCTTATATATTTTTAAGATATATCTTAAGAATATATAGATTATTAACGGAAATTATTTTAAATAAAGGAACGATATTTACTTCGAAACTTTAATAAGGATTTATGGCATAATTAGGCCTAAACCATAAATTATGTAGCGCATTTAAACCTTAAATAGACGGATAAATAAAAAAATTAACTAAATATTAGAAACTTACTTAGGTTGTTATATTAACTACGAACAGAATAATTGGGTTTAGAAGTTACCTATTATCTAATTAGCCTATAATACCAGTTACCATAAAAGCACCACAACCATTTTAACAAACGCTAATTTTGATTTTATACCAGAAGTTTATAAAGATATACGCGAAGACTTTATTAACGTTAAAGCAATTCTTATATCAAAATAACTTAAGTAATTATACGCAAAAATAAAAACAAAACTTAAATTCGTACGTAACCAGATAAAGAAATACTACAACTAAAAGAGGTTAAAAGGACCAACCTTCTAAAAGGGAAAGATGGTCTACCTAGCCACCAAAAACATCCAAACCAAGCGACCAAATAAAAAACTCGACTTTAAATACATCGGACCATATAAGATTATCAAGAAAATCTCAGAAAATAACTACCAATTAAAACTACCACCTAAAGTTAAACTTTATCCAGTTTTTCACGTTTCCTTACTTAAGTTAGCAAAAGATACCATTAAAATCAACACAAGATACGAAGAAAAGATAAAGGAAAATACACTAACATACGAAGCAGAAAGAATTTTGAACATACGTAAAAGAAACGGAGTTACCTAATACCTGGTAAAATGGAAAAATTACCCAGATTCCGAAAACACCTGGGAACCTGCTAAGAATCTTATAAATGCTTAACGCCTATTAAGGAACTTTTACCAGCAAAACCGGCAGCATTCAAAATAGCTTTTTAACCAGGGTCCGTCGGAAAGGACTAATTAACGGTTTCGGAACCAAATAAGTCTCTTACTCCCGCAGCCTAAACGGCCTACGTAATGGCCTTTACCTTAGCCTTTTCCTGCTCTTTCAATTTATCTAACAATTGCAGACCACGATTAATCATTTCGATACGCTTAATACGAAAGGATTTTTGCTATTAACGTAACCGCTGGAAACGGGAAATAGCTTCGTTCATATCCCGCTGCGACTAAAGAAGGCGCTTTTCGGCGAGAGCCTTTTTACGCTTTAATCGTTTTTTTCCCCGCAAGATATTATGTAAAAAATTAATTAGAATATCCGAACCATTATAATCCCCCTTGTAACCAACGTATTTTTGGCAACAAGCCACATTTTCCGCCATAATGCATTTTCTTTTTCCGTACGAAATACGCAAAATAAGGTATAACTTCGAAACTAAAGTCCTCGATACCGGAGGATAATTTCTTACGTTCTTTTTTCTAATCAAAGCGCTATCGCGGTTTAGCAACTTTTTTGATAATCCTCTTAGGTATAATAAATATGATAAAAAAAAAAAAACTTACTAAATTTAAAGATCTTTAAAGGTAAAGATTATAAAGGGGAGAAATCGTGTTACAAATTAACATCTTACTAGTTTAGGCATACGGTCGGGATAAGATTTAAGAAACCATCGACCAGGTTACGTGACATAAATCCGGATGGATAGACGGATCTAAAAGGATCCATGCATTTACGTAACATGGATCCGAATAGATTTCCGGATTTATGGGAATCAAATTTACTTATATAATATGGATCCGTATGGATAAACGAATCCAGGAGAATCCAAGATGAGATATATACGTTCATTACCTTTATAATTTAAAGAGATTACCGGCTTATAATATAACTTAGTTACCTAGATTACCTTTGACAATCTGCTATTACCAGACGTGACTATTGAATACCTTTTTGCTTAGTTTCCCACGATACTACTGCCAACATAAACCGTACGACTAGGTTTAATAGTTGGTTAAACCCCTTAGACGTTACACCCAACGCCGGCTAAGAAGCTTTTACCAGCAACAACGGAACCGCCCTAATCAGCAGCCGACCAATTAATAGGCTTAAACTAATCGACCGGATCTACGACCTGGTTTAACATGGCCGCGGCAACCGCCGCCCTTAATTACTCCTACTTTTTTTCTAAACGTTCAAATTCCTCCATAACCTCCGCACCTTTTATACCATAACGAAGCATCTCGATACCCCGACGACGAAAAACCCGTTTTTGTTTTTATAAACGATTAAGTTTGTTAACAGCAGCCCGGATTATCTTTCGAACCTGCTCCTTTTTATGTTTTAAACGATCTTTTTTATTTAAAAGTTTTTAATAGTTCGTTTCCGAAAGCCCAAAAACATTACAAAGGGCATTATAACGAACGCATCGTACGCATTTCACGGAACCATGGGCGACCTTATAATTTATACCTTCCTTCTCGTAACGAGAACAAAAAGGCATGTTAAAGCCAAAACGTTTAATACGTTTTGAAAAAACGAAAGCGTTAATACGCTGGCGAAAACGAGGTTTTTTAATTCGATCTAACATAATAAGTATAAAAAAGGGAAAGTTACTTACTAAAACTTAATAAATAAACAAATTAATGTTTAAATGCAAAGATTTTAAAGGGGAGAAATCGTATTATAACTTAACGGTCTTAGCTATAACACAAACGGTCGGATCTTCCAAAGGTCAGCCCTAACCTAAGCCAATAAATTACGTAACGGACTTAAAGACCTTAACGTACCAAGCCCCTTAACCTCCTTAAGCCGCTATATGAACTTAAAAGGCTTAACGGCCTTAAGGGTTTAAGCCGCTTAAGTATCTTAAGTCAAGATAAGGATATATACGTTTGTTATTACTATAGCTGAGATAAATTACCAGCTTATAATACAACTTGTGTTACAAACAAACACCTTACCAGCTTGGGCACACGGTCGGCACAAGACTTAAGAGACCACCGACCGAGTTACGTAACATGGATCCAGATGAATTAACGGATCCAAAGGGATCCATGTACCTACGCAACATGGATCCGAATAAATCTCCGGATCTATAGGAATTTAATTTACTTATACGATATAAATACGTATGAATAAACGGATCCAAGAGACTTCAAAATAGGATGTATACGTTTATTACCTTTATAATTTAAATAAATTATTAATTTATAATATAACTTAATTACCTAAATTACTTTTAATAATTTGTTATTATTAAACGTAATTATTAAATATTTTATTATTTAATTTCCCACGATATTATTATTAATATAAACCGTACGATTAAGTTTAATAATTAGTTAAACCTTTTAGCCGTTATACGTTACAAGCTTTTATTTAGCAGTATTATCAGATTTTAAGCAATACCTTTAACATTATATCATTTAATAAGTAACCCGCTTTTAAAAAAACCTTTTAAATACCCGAAGATAACCTTATAAATTTCGATAATAAAAAGACTTAACTTAATTCTTTTTAGGAAAAAGCCTTACGACGACTTAACCGGTTAACTAACGCGGTTACGCCACTTACTAATAATAAGATCGAACTTATTAATATACTTAAGGAAACCCGCAAACAGCTAAAAGCTCAGAAAATCAAACTAATAAAATAAGCAAGCATAAAGCAGCCCGATTAACCGGATCAGTCAGCCCAACCAAAATAACCTATCCAGACAACCCACGGTAAGGAATCCGAAAAAATCTTAAAACCTATTAAGCCTACCCTTTTTAACGGAACTACTATTAAGTTATAACAGTTCCTTGCGCAATGCCGTACTTACTTCGAATATTTCCTAATTAAACTTACGATACTTACTTTTCGAATTTAACACGTTATAAAATAATTAACCGGAAACGTAACCATTTAATTTAAGCCTACCTTTCGTAAATGAGTTACCAAACTTTTTTAAAAAAGGTTTATAAAAACCATCGCTATTTATAACGATTACGAAAGTTTTGAAAAGGAATTAAAAAAGGCATTCGAAGTGGTAAACGAAAAGATTAAGGCTAAAAAAAATCAAGGATTTAAAGCAAAAACAATTAGCTTTTGAATACGGCAACTTCTTCATTTAACTAGCTTCAAAAATTAATTAAAGATAAGAGGTATTAATAGTTACGTTCTTTAACGGCCTAAAGGAAAAAGTATAAAGAAAACTATTCAAAAATGAACGTCCTAAGAAGTTGGTGGATTACATCGCCATAGCAGTTAAAATCGACGACCAGCAATACGGTTGGAGAACTCGACATTCTAATAACCGGCAAAACAACAAGCCAAGGTACCTTCCTAATACCAGTACGCTACGAGAAACGAACATATCTTATGGAACGGTACTAGGTATGACGGCTAAGAGGTTTAACCAACTATTAAACCTAGTCGTACGGTTTATGTTGGCAGTAATGTCGTGGGAAACTAAGCAATGATACGTTCAATAATCACGTCTGGTAATAGCAGATTATCAAAGGTAATCTGGGTAACCAAGTTGTATTACAAGCTGGTAATCTATCTAAGCTATGGTAACGAATATATATATCCTCATCTTAACTTAAGGTGCTCAAGCGGCTCAAACCCTTAAGGCCGTTAAGCCCTTTAAGCCCATATAACAGCTCAAGGAGCTTAAGGAGCTTAACGCTTTAAGTCCTTTAAGCCAGTCACGTAACCTCTTGGCTTAAGTCGGGGCCAACTCCCTTAAAAGGTCCGACCGTTTATGTTATAACCAAAACCGTTAGGTTATAACACGCTTTCTCCCCTTTAAAATCTTTGCCCTTAAAGATTAATTTGTTTATTAATTAATTCTGGTAAGTAACCTTTCCTTCTTTATACTCATAATATCGGGTCTAATCGAAAAACGTCGTTTTCGTCAGCGTACTAACGCTTTAGTTCTCTCAAAACGTATCGATCGTCTTAATTTTAACATACCTTCTTGTTCTCGTTATGAAAAGGAAGGTACGGATTACAAGGTCGCTCGTAATTCCGTAAAGTACGCACGATGCACTCGTCATGACGGTCCTTATAATATTTTCGGACCCTTAAAAACGGAACATCAAAAACTTCTTAACGAGGAGGATCGTTTGGAACGTAAAAAGAAACAAGCTCGAAAGATATTACGGGCTGCTGCAAACAAACTTAATCGTTTACAAAAGCAAAAACGACTTTTTCGTCAGCGGGGCGTCGAGATGCTTCGTTGTTGTATTAAAGGTGCGGAAGCTATGGAGAAGTTCGAACGGTTAGAAAAAGAACGGGAATAGTTGGAGGCGGCGGTCGCTACGGCCACGTCAGGCCAGGTCGCAAATCCGGTCGACTAGTCTGAACCTATTAATTAATCGATTGCTAATTGGGGTACGCCCGTCGTTGCTGGTGAAAGCTCCTTAGCAGACGCTGGGCGTTTATAAGATTTTTAACGGGTTCTTAAGTGTTTTCGGAATCTGGGTAATCCTTCCATTTAACCAGGTACTGGGTAAGTCCGTTCTTTCTGCATATGTCTAGGATTTTCTTTGATTTATATATTGGTATATCTTCTTCTGCCTCTTTTTCGTATCCTGTGTTAACTTTAATGGTGTCCGCTACTAACTTAAGTAAGGAAACGTAAAAAACTGGATGGAGTTTGATTTTAAGGGATAGTTCTAATTAGTAATTGTTTTCTGAGATTTTCTTGATAATCTTGTAGGGGCCGATATATTTGAAGTTAAGTTTTTTGTTTGGTCGCTTGGTCTGGATGTTTTTAGTGGTTAGGTAAACCATTTCTCCCTTTCGGAAGGTTGGTCCTTTTAACCTTTTCTAGTTGTAATACTTCTTTATCTGGTCGCGTACGAATTTAAGTTCTGTCTTTATTTCTGCGTATAGTTGTTTAAGTTATTCTGATATAAGAATTACCTTAACGTTAATAAGACCTTTGCGTGTATCTCTGTAGACTTCGGGTATAAAACCGAAGTTAGCGTTTGCTGGAGTTATCTTGGTACTTTCGTAATAACTGGTGTTGTAGGTTAGCTATGCGATAGATAACTTCTGGACCTAATCGTTTTGTTTATAATTAATGTAATATCGTAAGTAAGTCTTTAATGTTTGGTTGGTTCTTTTTGTTTGTCCGTTTATTTGGGGTCTGAATGCGCTGGATAGTTTGTGGTTTAGGCCTAGTTGCGCTATAAATCCTTGCCAAAATTTTAAAGTAAATATCGTTGCTTTATCTGAAATAATTTTTGTTGGTAATCCGTATACTCTTAAAATATGTTTTAAAAAGATATAAGCTAATTATTCTGCGTTTATATCCTTATTGTATGGTAGAAAATAGGAAAATTTGGTAAATCGGTTAACGATTATAAAGATGCTGTCGTAATATATGTTCGTAGCTAAGTCTTTTAATAATGGAAGTTTGGTAATAAAGTTAAAAGTAACTAAATCCTACGGTCGCTTTACGACTAATAATGGTTATAGTTCTCCATATAGTTTATGTCGTCGAGTCTTTGCCTTATTGTAAATATGGCATTATTATCGTACTCTTTTCACTATAGATTTTATTTTAGAAAAGTAATAGGTACGCTATAATCGTTCTAATGTCTTATGGATCCCTGGATGTCCGTATAGCTGGTGCTCGTATATATCTCGTATTAATGTTTCTTGGTATTCTTTTGGGATTTGTATTTTTTCTATTCTTTGGTCCTCAGGTAAATTCTTATTATATTCCTGGATTTTCTGATGTAGGTTAAAGGGTGCTGCTTTAATTGTTGCTATCTGTCGTGGTTATAGGTATCCTTCTGGCGTGATGTCGAAGATTTGGTGGTTAACCTTAATTACTTTCTCCTCGAGGTCTGGTCTTTGACTAAATGCATCTGCTCTGCCATTTTCTGATCCCTTCTGGTGGATGATAATGAAGTTGTATTCTGCTAACTTTTTAACGTAGCGTAATTATCGTCCTGTAAGTTCTCTGGTGGTAGTAAAGCGGGTGAGGTTCTTGTGGTCGGTGTTACGGCCAGTACCTGATATAGCATGATAGCTAGTTCATTGGCGCCATGGACGAAGATTCTAAGCTGAAGAAAAGAAAGAAAGAAAGACAGAACCGCAA
>QJNU01000993.1:0-19584 GCA_004154915.1 Monosporascus ibericus | reverse complement strand
TCAACCCTACGTATTTAAATGGTTAAAACAAACGTTTCTACTAAAAAAGAACATTTACTATACTGGATAAATACGTTTTTTCGGTCGGCAGAAAGGTGGTAGTAAAAAGAAATGCTGTTAATAGCTATTGGAAGTAGTTGTCGCATATAGGTTGGCAGGAAAAAATAACAATATAACGTCCGCAACAAGCCTTAATATAATGCGTATATTTGTTCTAAAGCTATATATATAGTCAGCGAAAAAGAATACCGTCGATTAAATCAATTGGATCTGTTATGGTTGAGTTATTTGGATTAGTTATTGCGAGGTGCCAAAAAACGCGCCGCGAGCTTGTATGCGCCGTGAGCTTGTGTATTACGTTAAAGGAAATATAATTATTTTATCGCGTATTATTCCTTATCTAGGTTTTCAAATATAATTCGTATTCGGTCCTTAAAGTATCGGTAATCGTTAAAAATGTAATTAATAATGTTTAAGGATTTTTCAAGGTAGTTTTTTAGGTAATCCTTTATAATAAGTTCGAACTATAGGAGAACTTATCTAATAAGCAGCTAAAAGATGGCCATCACTTTTTGATAATCCTTTATTAAGGAACTTTGGTAAAACTTAAGGTAAGTTCTAGCTTGAACGAGGAATCTTTTTATATCTATAATTCCGTTATAAAGTTTCGGGGTAATTAATTTATAGCCCTTAATTTCCGGTATTCCATAATAATTAAAGGGTAAGATAATAGCTTTGCGGTATTAATTAAGGCCGAATAATGAGGGTACTAAGGTTCTTTCCTTTATTTTTTGAGTAAGTTAAGCCATACTTTTTCTGATAAGTTAAAGTCTCTTTTTTTTGTCTTTTTCTAGGGCTTGGATTCTGCGTAACAGGATCTTTATTTTCTCTTTAAAAAAAAGCTTTTTTTTTTTTCACTTTTTGACCTTAAAATTTTTGAATTATTAACTTTTCTTCCTTTTCCGAATCTCCCTAAACTTTAATAATATCCTTTAAAGCCGGGATTAATTATTAAATCTAAAAAAAAGAAGGTTCTTTTTTATTATAGGTTATAAAAGGCATAATATTATTAATTAATTTGGTTATTAATTTTTTATTAATTCGTAACGGAAATTAGATATACTATTTATCTTTTAAACGTTATTTTATAATATTATTTTTATTAAGTTTAAAAAAGCTTATGCTTAATTAAGCTTAAAATTATCTATTAATTATTAATTAAGAAATTATTAAAGTATAACGAATTTATTATATATTTACTTAAAAATATAAATAATATCTGAAATAAGGTTTTAATTTATAAATAATAATAAGGTAAAAAATAATTTATTAAAAGTTTATTTATTAAAAAGATTTAAAAACTTTTCCTTTAATTAAAAAACGATATAATTATCTTTAGTTAAAAACTTAAATTAATAACTAAAAAGCGAAATTAAATAAATGTTATTTATATGGAAAACCGGTTCGTTATATATCTAATTATCTTTTAATAAATATGTCGTAGATTTATGTAATCTATGTGATCTAGTCCCAGATTACCTAGATCACCTAGATCACTTAAGGGCCAAGCCCCTTGGCCGACCTTTAGCCGTAGCGCACTCCCGCGCTAGGCCTTAAAGGTAAGACCTTGGGATGAGAACACTGTTCTCGTAACATCTTCTTTTATTCTTTCCCGTTCTTTTAATTAATTCAACTTTAAACCTTCCTTTAATATTTTTAATGCCCGTTTTTTAAAAAGATCTTGTTAAAGGCGCAAGCGTTTTAATTTTCCAATAAATTCCTTCGATTTTTCATTTTGGCGACGCCTTAATTCGTCCAGTTCCTTTTCCGCTGTTTCTTGGTACGCCAAGAAACTGTCCTTAACCTCCCGCTGCTCCTTTTGAAGACGTTTTTGTGTTTCGTTTATTTTTCTTAAGGAGTTTATGGTCAAAATGTCGCAGGAAAAACGTTGGCAACGAGTGCAGTTGTTGCAACTTAGGTATTTTAAGGCGTAAAAACACTCGGCCTTGTTAAGTCGAACATAATAAGAATACGGAAAAGCCCTAACACCAAATTTCTTAATTAAGTTAGCACGATCATCCCGAAAATCGCGCTGGTTTAAACGAGGCTTTCTTTTCTGTTTCTTAATGCGGCCTAACATGATGAAGGTTAACCAAGTCCAGAAGTAGGTTTGGAAAAAGAAGACGACTTACTGTTTTTATTTTTGGGACAAAGATCCTTAAAGGGGAAAAATAATGTTACGAAAACAGTATTCTTATCCCAAGATTTTACCTTTAAGGCCTAACGCGGAAGTGTGCTACGGCTAAAGGTCGGCCAAGGGGCTTAGCCCTTAAGTAATCTAGGTAATTTACGTAATCTAGGACTAGATTATATAGATCATATAAATTTACGATATACTTATTAAAAGATAATTGGATATATAACAAACCGGTTTCCTATATAGATAACACCTACTTAGTTTCGCTTTTTAATTATTAATTTAAGTTTTTAACCGGAAGCAATTATACCGTTTTTTAATTAAGGGAAAAGTTTTTAAATCTTTTTAACGAACAAACCCTTAGTAAATTATTCCTCGCCTTATTGTTACCTGCAAATTAAGACCCTATTTCGGATACTGCTCATACTTCCAGGTGGATGTATGACAGGTTCGTTATAATTATAATCTTTTTAAATCGCGTAAAATATATAGGTAAGTTTATCGAAACGGTAAATAATAATAATTATGTTATAAAGCTTTCCGATAGGGCCTTTTTTACGTTAAAGCTTATATTCAGTTTCCATAAAAGCTTTTTCGCGGTATATTAAAACCTCGAAAACTTCCATATTGTAACCAAATAAAAAAACTTTAGCGAAAAGGTTAAGTATATAACCTAGGTATCTACCCCGACGGCTAGCTCCCTTAAACCCTAACTTAACGCTAATAACTTTTATAGTTATATCGTTATTTTTCGCGTTATCCAAAATAAAATAACCGATCTTGCTTTTAATTTAAAAGGCGTTAATAACGTTAAGTACTTCGGTAGCGATATTAAGGCCTATATAATTTGCTATAATTTTAGGAAATCTAAAAGTAATTTTAAAAAGGTAATTATATTAATCCTTAAACAAATAACAAATTCCGTAAAATAAATAACAATCTTTTAACCGCCACTTATTAAAGGCTATATAAATACGCCCTGGTAAATTATTTAATACCTTAATAATCTTTTGCTTACAATTATTAAAAATATCCTCGATTAACTTCTTTACCGTAATATGGAAAATATAGGCTTTTTAATTAATAACGTAAGGATTAAGGTATTTAAATATAAATCGTAACTTTTTTTTCCGTAATATTAAATAAATAATTATAATTTATAATTTAATTAATTAATAACCGTTTAAATTATTTTTTATTAAAACCTTTAATTATATTATTAATTATAACTTATTTGCAAAAGTTATTAATATTAAGCTTTTAATAATCGGTTAAGGTAAAGGTTTTCGAACGTTTTAAGAATTACGATCTTCGGGTTTCGTTTTTTAATTACCGTAATAATTTCGTTTTTTCCGAAAAAGCAGATATACGGTAATTTTCGTATAAGTGGTTGGCGTAATTCTATATACCGCGTACGCTTATAACTACGGGCTTAAGGCGCTTTCGTTATAAATACTTTTGGCATACCTACTTTCGTTTTTTGCTATTCTGGATATTGTAACCAAATTACCATGTTTATATTATAATATCTTTCGTACGTTCGGATATCGTAAAGCCGGAAAACGTAACCTAAAATCGTTCTTCGAATTATTAATTAATTAAAACAAAAGTCGGTATAAATATCGCTAAAAAAATCGAAATAATAAAGATTAACGAAAAAGCCGTACCTTTTAAAACTTAAAAGAAATTATCGGAATCGGAAATTAAAATTATATTAAACGTAAAAAGGTATTATACGTTATAAAATTATATAACGCGTTAAATAAGTTAATCTAATTAATTACTTTAATACGTATATTATTAATTCGGGAACGTTACGGTATTTTTTTAAAATTCGGTAATAATTATATCGATTTCGTAATAAATAATTAACAAAATAATATAGGTATTATTAAGTTAATAAGGGCCGGGCGAAAAATAAAAAATAATTATATAAGTATTAAAATATTAAAATATTATTTTTACAAAAAACCATACGTTATTTCGGAAAATTAAAAATATATTGGAATATATTTAAAATATACGGGTTTTAAATATTGCGTATATTAATTCTGTTTCCTTATTAAATAACTTTATTAATAACTTTATATTTTAACCTTATCGAATTTAGTTACATTTTCGATATCATAATTAAATAAAATTATAAAAAAAAAACGGATTTTATAATTAAATTACCCCGATCGAAGGTTTTATAATGATATTATTTTTATTATCTTAATTGTTATATATTATTAAAAAAGCTAAATTATCGTAAAATTAACATCTTTTGCATTTAAAAACTAAATAAAAATAATATATTTGTTAATAAGTAACCCATATTTAACGACATAATTATTTCCTTAAGCTAAACCCGATATTAAAATAACCGCAAAAAATCTAAGATTTTAAAGATACCATTTTTATTATTAAGCAACAAATATGTCTAAAGTTATAAGGGAATAATAGGTTAAAATATCAGACATTTCCGGGTAGGTGGGATACTTTATGTGGCGGTATAAACAGCCACCTATTAGTATCACCACTTATATAACTAGGCTTTACTAACAGCGGGACCTACACCGCTACGAGAACCACTTATTATGGACACGATGTCCATCCACGAGAGCTTCAAATGGATTGATGTCCATAATTAGCTAGGGCGAATGGATTGATGGAGCGCCTAGGTTGCGCAATCGCGTGGCCACGCAGTGGATCGGGTTGCATTGCTTTCAACCCTGGTTGTGGGTCATCCAGTTACCCCTATTATAACCCCTATTCTAGCGCATATCTAATGCCTATTCAAAAAAGGAAGATGCAGCACATCTTGTTTACGATAACATCGCTAATGTATCCGGTGCTTTATGGTTACTTTTAACATAAATCGCGGTGACTTGTTGACCTGGGGTCGTGATGCCTACTGTTTGTCTTTTTTGGTCACCCTTCGTCTACCGCACCGCCACAGGTCCGTTCCATTACGATATTATCGTATAAAACTGTCTAATGTCATTGTCCTGCAATATTCGAGTATTTGGTCTCTGCCCATATAATATGTGTCGCAGAAAAGCACCCCCCTATAGAGCCCATCAGAGCCACAGGGATCATTCGGAACAACGTTGTCCCGTTCCGAAGCCCTATATTAGTGGATCACCCACAACTAGTGGGATCACCGTTTCTAGCTTCCTAGATATCAGACAATATCAGCAGATCCTCTGAAGAGCTGTGCAGCTGCTCCCTAGTAAGTGTGACAATATGGAGTGCCACTGCGCTGCTATATTCACAAATGCGCGAAGCTCTCTCCATAACTAGGCATCAAGTATTCGTGACGAACCATCTGGAGGTGACTAAGGGACAGAGTCAAGGACCCCTCATTACATGGTTCTCTTGGACCTATTATACCTATTACACATCTCGCGCCTTTCCACCTCAATAGCCACTGCCTAGGCGTCGATTAAATCTTCGTACCAAAGATCATCCCTGAGAACCCGGCTATGATCAAGCCTTATGTGATCAGAATGCGCTAAGTATATCACCGGGGTAAGGGTCATAACTTCCCGTCCCGTCTAAATTCTATCGATTCTTCTGCAGAGTGAATATTAGGATTATCCGGTATCTTGCATTCGAACACGACAAGCCTGCATGCATGAATACACCCCTTTCTAGTGCTCGACTTGTTTCCTTAGTCCACTAGGTCGTTGAGGTCCATCGAGTTTGGCCTATTATATATCCCTTACCTTATAGATTCTGCTGGTCCTTTACACTGTCCTCCGGGCGTACGATCCCGATTGGTCCGGGTCAAATAGCCGCGTCGATCCCAACGGTATAGTGAAATTGACCCCACAATGGTTGATACACCGTTCGAGGCCAGGCAGACTGAGTAGATTGGCCATTGCAACAGCCACCTTCCGGCAGTTGAAAAAACCTAAGCTAGTGGTCGAGCCTCTTCGTCTACTTACTGAGAAGCACCGAGTTTGCCGAACCACTGCATCTACCATCGAGGGACAGAATTACCTAGTCGCATCCCAGTCATTATACTCGCCAATATACAAAGCAACCTCCATCGAAGCAGCGAAACATGTACCTCTAGTCATGCCGGCAGTTGGCTTAGGCTTGGTTGTCAAAAATGGATAAAAACCTAGGGGCTGGCCGCGGCCCTTATTGCGCCCCCTTTTCTACAGCCAGCCTTGCCATTTGCTTTTAGTGGTGAACTAGTGCTGCTCCGAAATAATAACCCAGCCCGACGCCCCGTTTATCAGCCAAGATGTGCTGGAAATACCTAGCCGCACTGGTCATCGCGGCGCCCGCCCGAGCGCTCATCCGGTTCTCATGCTCGCAGCTGGTGATCGACCGTCTCGACCCCCTGGTCAACCCCGGGGTGGCGCCGTCACCTCACCTACATCAGATCATCGGCGGCGTACGTATACTTATAGATCCGTTCAGATGAAGACACGTGAGCGGACTGATAGTGGTCTAATAACAATGATGCTTTCCCCAGAACTCGTTCAACCAGACCATGGATCCGGCCAAGGACATGCCGGGCGAGTCCACCTGCACGACGTGCCAGTTCACCGAGGACCTGTCCAACTACTGGACAGCCGTGCTCTTCTTCCGCGCCCGCAACGGCACCTACAAGCGAGTCCCCATCGTCCCCAACATCGGCTTCGAGGGAGCGGAGGGCGGGATGACGGTGTACTACATGCAGAATGGTCTCGCGGACTTCCAGCAAGACTCGAAAGTCACCGCTTTCAAGCCGGTAGGTTCACCAACGCGGTGGAATTTCAATGGGGGCTCTAACCTGTCCAGGGATTCCGCATGATCATCGGCGACCCTCTAACAGACACCATCGAGGGCGCCCGGAAGTTCCACCAGGTGACATACACGTGCTTGGAGGACCTGGGCACTCGTTTCCCCGAGACCAAGGATTTCCCTAAGAAGCCCTGCCCTGCCGGCATCATGGCTAACATCCGCTTCCCCACGTGAGACTGTCGAATCCTTCGCCCCCGAACTATCCTCTAACGCTGCGTAGCTGCTGGGACGGCAAGAACCTGGACTCGGCCGACCACATGGCCCACATGTCCTATCCCGCGAGCGGCACATTCGACTCGAGGGGTCCCTGCCCGGGGTCCCACCCGGTCCCCGTCCCGCAGCTCATGTACGAGACCATCTGGGACACCAGCCAGTTCAACGAACCCGAGGACTGGCCAGAGGACGGTTCGCAGCCGTTCGTCTGGTCCTTCGGCGACACGTAAGTCTTTCAAGAAATAGACAGAGGCGTGGCTTGTTCTAGAGAGCAATGACTAGCTAACACGCTACTTTATACAGCAAGGGCTATGGCACCCACGGCGACTATCTCTTCGGCTGGAAGGATGACGCGCTCCAGCGGACCATGGACACCCCTTGCTACGTGAACTGCCCGACCCTCGCCACTCAGACTATTGCGGACCAGAATAAGTGCAAGATCGAGCCCACTGTCAAAGAGGACATCGACAGCTGTAAGTCCATATCGATCTTGTGAACCAAGAACCACTGTCACAAGCCGTATGACTAACGACCGATCGTAGGGCTTACCGCCCTTCCCGGCCAAGAGACGATGCGCCTGGGACGATAAGCGGTGATCACTCGGAGTTATTTAATGCAGCAGGATACCATAACGGTAGGGAGCCCGACGTTGGTACGACGTAATGAGAAGAGTGCAGAGACTTTACTTCTGGAACGGCTGATTTACTAAGAGAAGGCGTTGCGAGAGCGACCATGGGAATAGGCCATGGACTTGGCATCCATGCCTCCAAGTTTGATATCATCTTTCCAATAAAACGTCGTATGTTACCTAAAGGCGTTAGTATATGTCGACAACAAGGGCGTTCTCGCTTGAATCAGCAACTTCACCACTAGCTACCTGTTATATTCGGGATCTGTCTGTGTCCCCAGTCATCTGCGTCCTAATTACTATCCATGTCCTCCTTCTCCTTGCCCTATTATCCTTGTTCGTTCGAGATGGGGTTTGTGTTCAAGCGGACAGCAAAATCGTTGGCGGCCCACTGGGCCAAGGAGAAGGGAAGGGCCAAGTCAGGGCCTGCTGCTTAGCGAGGCTGAAAAGGCCGAATCTCCATGGGAGAGATGCACTAGTGGTAGCCCAATCTGCAAAGCGACTTACCCAGTCTTCACAAGCTTAAAACTGGTTCTCTGCTATGCTCACGGGCCGCGGGAGTAGACATTATCTTTACTGTCTTCCTCTCTGGCTTGAGCAGGGTTTTTGTGGGCTTTTCTAACTCTGCCCACGTCTTCGTAGCTAGTTCGGCAACTGCATCTACACTTAACCTAGCTAAAGGCTAAAACTCTATACGATTACTTACGGGACATTTTGCGTATTTCGTACCCTGGATAGCTACGAAAAGGGGGAAACGTAATGTAGACATTTTCGCGTTCGATCGAATAGCATAACGTAACTTCATAGACGTCACACACACAGCCTTCTCACCTGCCCTTGAAGACGGGCTTCCTCTTCTCCTTAAACGCAGCGAGCGCCTCATCCCGGTCCTCGGTCCTGACAACGCGCTCGTACATCGCGTTCTCGACCTCCTCCCTGGCCCAGCTCACCGCCTGCAGCGCGGCCCTGACGGCGACGGGGCCGCCCTCGCAGATCTCGCCGGCCATGCGTACGGCCTCGGCCAGGGCGGCGCGGCGCGCGCGCTCCGGTATCCCCCCGGGGCCGCTGCCTGAAGTCCCATCACCGTCGGCGCCGCCCACGGCGTCGCGCTCGTCCTCGGGCACGACCTCGACGAGGCGGTCAGCGAGGCCCAGGAAGTAGGCCTCGGGTGCGGAGACGCGGCGGCCCGTGAGCACGAGGTCGCGGGCCCGCGGCAAGCCTACCAGCGCCGGCAGCCGGTAAGTGCCGCCGGCGCCGGGGATGATGCCGAGGCGCGTCTCCGGCAGGCCGACGGTTGCCGTTGATGCGAGAACCCGAAAGTGCGTCGACAGGGCGAGCTCGAGGCCGCCGCCGAGTGCCAGCGACGCGATCGCTGAGATGGTGGGGATCGGCAGCGCCGAGAGCGTGGTGAACGTGTTGCGGAGGTTAGCGAGGAACTCGGCCGTCCTGTTGGGTTGCGGAGCTTCGGTGTTAATCACTGGTCCTCAATTGGACTAATCGCCGGCTAGTAGTGGAATTGGGGGGGAGGGGCTTGCTACTGACTCTTCAGGGGTGAAGCCCCGCCGCTCTTTCAGGTCGGCGCCGGCGCAGAAGCTGGCGTCCGCGGCGCTCGCTACGATTAGTGCCCGCGTCGGGCCCTTCTCGTCCACGCCTGCTGCTCCGCCAAACCGTGGGGGTGGTGGTATCTCCTGCCCGTCTGATGTGTATTGCGCCTGGACGTCTTCTACCTCGGCGCGGAGGGCGGTGAGCAGTGCCCTCGACAGCGCATTGCGTGCGGACGGCCTGTTGAGCTCGAGTATCCGGATGTGGCCCGTGTTTGCGGTTGGCAGGTTCGTGACGCGGATCAGCGGGCCGGCATCGCTCGAGTATGACCGTGCGACGCGGCGTGCAGTCTGGCAGCTTAGACGCAGGTATATGCGTGGTGGCATGGTGGACTGGATTGGTTCTGGGAGTTGCAGTCAGATGAAAGCGCCTGGGCCTGCTGGTTATGAAATAGATGCCGAAGCTTCTCGTCTAGCATCGGCCCGCGTTCAAGCGGAGCCGGGTTAGCGGGTACAGTGCTTAGCCGACCCCAAGGATTTATGGGCCCGTCCGGGGAGCCGGGGGCATTGCTAAACATGTCCTCATTTACTATGTTGCATGTGCTAGGAGACGGTTACGGAGTTTATCAACAGGCGCTTCTATTGCTTAATATAACGATTGAATTGTCAAGTTATTCGCAAGTACTAATAAAGCTCTGTATGCACTTAACAAGCTATTCGCTTATCTATGACATTCAAGCCGCCAGGATGCCAAAAGTTTAGAACGGTTTGGAACACAGTGTTACATATACAAGACTCCCCAGGTCAGGTCCCAGGGCAACATCGTGATCGGTAGGCGCTATTAACAATTATCTATAGGTCGTTATCGTCAACTTGGGATAAACTAATCGTGTAGTTACGAATGGCTTCGGACTCTATCCGGTTAAACGTTTTAAGTGGAAAGTACATCATTGACTCTGGTTGGCTGATTAGTAGTATAATGGGAGCTCCATAGCTCAATGGCACTACCAACGTGTGTGTTGGAGGATATATCTTACCAGAAAATCTTCATAAGATGCAGATAGCATAGATGATCTCTGTCTCGCCTCGACTCAGTCAGCGATGATGTCCAGGTCGTGCTGGGTTTCGCTCCCTCATAGTCCTCGTCTAACTTTCAGAGTGCCTTGAGTGGTTCTGCCCAAGACCCCAAGGGGTTCTCCGCATCATAAACCGGCAAGGTAATCCTCTTTGGGCAGGTCATATTGATAAGAAACAGCTCCTAGGCTTGATAAGGCATCTATCTATCTGCCCAAATTATAGACCTCTGCCGTTCTGATCATCGACCGTTAATCGCTGTGCCGAAATCAGTCTCCGATAAGCAGGATATGCGGAAGAAAGACAGTGCACCGGCTATGCAGCCGACAGGGGTCGGCGATGCACAAGGATTTCCCAGAGAACTCGATAGTCGGATGTGATAAAAGCGCCCGATCCCTTCCAAATGGCGCCGTCCCCTTTATCATCTCGTCTTCCAGGCCGGACTGCCCGCTGTGGACGTACTTTGACCTCACCGTGAAGTATGTGGTTCAAGGATGGTGCCCGCCAGAGGGCGGCATTGGCCGTCCTGGCCAGCTCAGTGCTCGTCAACCCCGCCCAGACAGTGCCATGCTCGAAACCGACCGATCCTTTCAAGGTGATCGACCCTCAGAATTGGGTGAATCCTGATGACATGACCTGGGCCGATTACAAGGCACCCCCTGGGACGAATTGGTCCGATCCTTCGCGGGAGGGGTCGATCCGCAACTTCCACATCGCACTCGTCGCTGTCGACTATTCCGATAGGCCATTCGTCGTCACGCAGCCGGCCGGGTCGACTATCTACAACAACCCGCAACCGGTTGTATCCGAATTGGATCGGTCGGAGGTTACTGCTTTCTACCGCGACCTTCTAAACATGCCTAATGAGCTCAACCAAGGACACACTCTCCATGAATACTGGATGGAAGACTCAGCAGGTCGTTATGGCGTTGATTTGACAGCCTACGGCCCATATGAGCTGCCTGATAAATCGTACCAGTATGGCATCGATGCCCGCAACATGAACCGGGGCGCCTGCCCTAGCGGCGAGGAATGCGAATCGGACCTCCGTAACGACACTTTTGCTGCTTGGCGCGCCGAGGTTGGTGACGAAGTAGCGGACTCTTACGAGTTGGTCTTCATCCTGTCGGCAGGGCAGGACGAATCGTCGACGTGGCAGGAGTTCGGTGAGATGATGTTCCAGACCAAGGAGGATGTACCGGACGAATTCGGTCCTCCGGACGATGCCTTGCCCAACTACGCGGCAACAAGATACGTAGAGTGGAGCTCATGGGCCGCAGCCTCTAACATCTGGCCGAACGCTGGTGGCGGCTCGTCGACACAGGGCGAGAGCTCGGGGCTAGGAACCTATGCCCACGAACTGACCCATTTGCTAGGCATAGGGGACAACTACAATAACCCATACGGCACTCCAGCCCGCCGCGCTTATACTGGACCCTGGAGTATGATGTCACGCGGCAGCTTCAGTGGTCCCGGCGGTCCCCATACACGATGGCAGATTCCCTCCCTGCAGGGGGGCTCCCTCGGGTGCCTTCACACGATGCGAGACAAAATCAAGATCGGACTAGCTGACAACTCGAGCGTCCTTATGTTCACGCGCGAAGAACTAGCGAACGCGGGCCTTGTGGTTGCTGAGATCACCGCTCGCAGTGTGGATCCCGGCGAGACGGGCCTGATGGGCATTCATGTCACGATGGGCGAGGACCTCTCGCCGCCGTGCAACGCGTCCACTGACCCGTTCTGCGACGGCGGCGGGTATCAAAACTACAACCTCGAGGTGATCGACCGGATGGGCGCGGACTCCTTCACCCCCGACTCCGGGGTCATGATTTCCAAGACGAAAGATAGGGACAACATGCCCTTCCAGTGGACCATCGACGCGAACCCGCAGGATATCGACGTCATCGACTTCTACCGGCCGGATGGCACGCCGTCGATGCTGTCGATCGGGGACTACCGCCAGCTCGCCGACGCCCTGTTCCACGCCGGCACCCGCTCCGGGAGCGAGTTCGAGTACGTCGACGAGGCGAACCGGCTGCATTTCTACGTCCTCGCGACCAGCCGCGACTCGTCTGGGGTCCTGCGCTACACGGTCGGCGTCCGCTCTCTCGACGGCAGCGGCGCTAGCACCTACGGCCTCGGTATGGGCGACGGCTACGTCGCCGAGAGGTCGGCGGCCACGGTCACCGCCGCCGGCGTCACATGCGTCTTCGAACTGACCAACACCGGATCGTACGCTGCCGGACCCGACGCGCACCAGGACCTGTCACCGTACCTCGCCGACGTGTACCGGCTGAGCACCGAGGTCGACGCCGAAGGCTGGCGCGTCGTGCTGCCGAACGCCCTGGCGACCGCGAAGTTCGGCGAGCCCACCATGGCCCGCGTCGCGGTGGGTACCGCTAGCAACGGCACTACGAGCGCGGTCGTGACGCTCACGGCCACGTCAGAGTCGGACCCTTCGGTGAGCGTCACGAAGGAGTGTGTGGTCTCGAGGAAGTAGATAGAAAATCAAAGTTCGCAACTAGCATATATCGTTCTTAATGGTGATACCATTCATCGCTCTTGTTTCTGCGAAGAGCTCGTAACCCCCAAAATGACATAGTACCTAGTGTTTCAACCCAATATTGGCACTCGGTTAGAGTGTGGCCTACTGCAACAAGCAGACAGAAACGTAGGTAACGACAACAATGGTCGTTCCAGGCCAGTCGATGCAATATATCAATTTGAAGGGGTTACTCCTATGGGACATGCATACACGCTAACTTCGAGTCTATGGGCAGACTGGGCCTGGGAGCTCTACTTCTCCCTTGTTGCAAAGTCCGTGAACGGAAAGTACCGTTTCCTTTCTAGGGCTATTCCACCGTTCCCTTAGAGCAACGATCGTCAAGAAGGTGATGAGATGTCGAAAGATGAATAAATCGTAACGCAAGGCAAGATTCAGCTACGCCGGAAACATATTTTATATAACTTGCGATCCCATATATACATGAGCTTGTACTTCTTACATGACTAGGTTATAACTCCCCCTTGGCAGTTTCTGTCGGAGGCTCATTTACTTTACCCTCGGCCTTCTTCAATACTTGAGCCGTGACAGTGAACTCCATATCCCTGCTTTGAGGCCGTTTCGCCTTAGAGTGCTCCGTGATCCAAGCGACAACGCCACCATCCGAAGGTGCTGAACTGTACTTAGAGATATTCGAAAGCTCAGCTAACGCCAGAATCAGCATCCAGTTGTTTAAGATCTACCGAAAGGGGAAGGTAGTCTCACCTTCGCAGTCGCTACCTTCTGCTGCCCAGAGCGGCAGTGACCTGTAGACGGCTCCCGGCGCGAACAATACCACCTTATCCTTATCCGCCTCGTCGGCCTCGCCCGTTTTCCGGCCCTCTGGGGGCTTGGCGGTCGCCGTAGCCTTCCTGCCCTTGGGCTGCTTCTGGAACACCGCAAACAGACCCACGTGGTCGGTCTCCTCCTTCACCTGCTGTTCGATCCACTCGCGGACCTTGACCGGCACGTCGGAGTATTCCATCTGCAGCAGGTTGCGGTCGTATCCGTGGGGATCGATGCCGTCCCAGCTGCCGGGGTAGGGCCTGCCCTTGAGGATCTTCTTCAGCGCGTCGCTGTAAGGCTGCAGGCCCAGCGGCGGCGCTATCTGGAGGTCGTCGAGGAGGAACTCGGACGCCTTGAAGGTCTTCTTCGCTTCGCAGGACGGGCTGAAGCCCTCGACCTCGTTGGAACCGAAGGGGTTCGTCCACGGGAATTGTTCCGGGCTCATCTGCGACGGGTTGCCATGCAACCTCTGGGCGGGTTTCTGCTTGAGGCACGCCGCCGTCGAGAAGAGGGCTGTGAGCAGGACGAGCGTTTCGGACTTCATGGTCGGTAGGAGAATCCCGGCCTTCGATGTAGAGGTATGTACAAAGTAGACAGGTCTTGATGTAGTATAACAGGAGAATTAACAAATGGACGGAACATAACGGGCACAGAATATATGTAGGCTTTATTGTCCAGATCGTGTCGTGAAAGTGTTTGCTGTCCTTCGGAATGCCCTCCGAAATTTCCTAATAGGGCCATGTTGGGGACGTGAAGTTTTGGAGAAGGGGGACAAGGATTCCCCGAATCCCCAAGATCTCCGCGTGAAGTTCTAGATCTTAAGTATTAGTTTTCGGTTTAATTGGATATGCTCCGTGTACATTTATTCCGCGAGTGGTTTTGGCCCCGCTTGCCTTTGTCGTCCCTCCTGTACCGGGATGAGGTTGATTCTGATCTCCCCGTGCTCCTCCTCAATATGCGTAGATGCGAGGCAGTGTGGAGTAACAAACCTGCATCTTTGAGAAGGTGTCCTAGAATCTTGGCGCTCGTCTATTGAGTTTTCGGGAAATCCTCATGCTTGGCTCTTTTCTACGAACCATTCGCTTCAGCTCAGGATATTCTCCAATCCCCGCCCCCGCCTCCACTCCGGGGTCACCAGCAACAACAGAGGGTGGGGTCCATTGGATATCGTGATGCTACAGGTATGCGCCTTGGCCAGCGTTGCTGCCGCGCTTTGACTAGCCCAGTTTCTTGTAAGTCGACGTAACTATGAACACTGCAAGGCAGAAGTGATTTTCATATATGTGAGGTTAATTATTAAACCCGCTCAAAACGTTCATGGTTTCCTCAGGCTTAACCCCCCGGCGTTAAATACTACTACTACTACAAAAAAAAAAAAAATGGTTTCCTCAGAAATCTACTACCACCACAGTTTGTTCGAGCCATGATACCCCAGTGATTGATATAGCATTCGGCTCCACGGTAAACGCTTTCGCAACTCCATTATTAGCTTGGTGTCAAATACGTGCAACATGAGCTAAGCCAAGCTCCCGCATCCGTTAACCGACCTTAAGCGGAATCGGATCATAGCAATGTTTAATAATAACGATCGGACGTTGTCCAAGGCTTACTAGCAATGTTAAAAAAGCTAAGATAAATAGATAAATTAGGAATAAAACTGATTAGGAAAAAACGATCTCAGGGTCTGTCGCCATCATGATCGGAAATAGCAGTACACGATCCACTAGGCCTACCCATTTAAGGCGGTGTTCTGATATCCCGAGAACATATTTAAGGGGTGGTTTGTCCACGACTCTCCAACCTGATTTTGCGGGGGCAGGTCCCTGTCAATTAACGAAGATGACACAATAGTGACTTCTACACAATAATAACCATCATTAAGGGTCGGCAACAACCTGATGTTGCTGTTCTCGCTTCGCCAATTCAGAAAGGAGTTGCTAGTGTAGCATACTTAATATGGCAAGAGACCGACGAGCAAAGGCATACCGTAGAGGACCGTGCTCCCTCCTGCTCTTGACGTCATATCTGACCTTCCCTAGACTCCTAACCTCTATGTGCAGATATATAAACTTTCAGGGATAACGGATCCATAACATACAATCTACTTCAACACTAGCAAGTTTTAAAAACAAAGCAGCTAACCAGTATTCATCAGTATTCGGTACGCATACCTTATCCAACATGCTAGGATCCAGCAACAAGTTTGACCCGAACACGGACATCCCGGACCTGACTGGAAAGGTCTACGTCGTGACCGGAGGAAGCGCCGGCATTGGCTACGGCATATCGGCACACATCCTCCAGCACAACCCCGAGAAGCTCTACCTCATAGGAAGGAGGGAGCAGCACCTGGAGGAAGCCGAAGAGGGCTTGAAGAAATACGGAGACGTCAGCCGAGTCGAATTACTCCAATGCGATTTCGAGGACCTCCACCAGACGGACGAAGTAGGAAAGCAGCTTGCTTCTAAGCTGCAGCGCCTGGATGGACTGATCCTCAACGCCGGAGAGGGAGTGGGCCCGTACAGCGAGACCAAAGACGGCATCGACAGCCACATGCAGGTAAACGTCATCGCGCAACACCACCTAGCGATGCTCCTGCTACCGAAGCTTCTGAATACCCCCGACAGCCGGCTATGCTTCCAGGCGTCGGAGCTGCATCGCACCGGCACCAGCGGCGTCGAGTTCAAGGATCTCGCGGAGATCAACCAGGACATCGGTGCGACCAGCCTGTACGGGCGCACGAAGCTGGCTATGATCCTCCTGGTCAAGGCGCTCACCCGGCGAAAGCAGCGTGGGGAGCTCGGCCTCACGCCCGGCGCGGCTCCCTGGATTAACGCGACGCACCCTGGCGGCGTGAGGACGGACCAGAACTTCCAGTTGACAGAGGCCTATGGCTTGCCAGGGAAGTTGGGGATCAAGGCCATCAGACCGTTCATGAAGGATCCCGTGGACGAGGGTTGTCGCTCTATTCTATTCGCTGCGACGAGCAATGCGATTAGCGAGGAGAAGATCGACGGTCAATACATCGTGCCGGATCGCAAGGTGGCCAGTCCTAGCGGTCAGACTGAAGACGAGGAGCTGCAAGAGCGATGCTGGAAGCTCGTGGAGCAGATCCTGACCACCAAACTCGGGCCCCTGCCATATGCCAACAGGAAATGAACATGAGATTGTTGTGATTCCACTCTTAAACTGATATGGTCATGATGGATCTAATGATATGTGGTATTGCTTTTGTTCTCGGTGGAAGCTGTCGGAAATGCTCTGGGTCATTGTGACGAAGTCCAAACCAGCAGGAGATCATATTTTCAGACGCAACGCTACCTAAACATACACCTCGGCTCTGAAGGAATTATGAATTCTGTCACTTTTACTCTTACATCGTTCAAGACAGCTATGGCGCTGAGATTATGAAGCTTTCTCTGGGACTTCTCGAGCCAGAGAGTTCACGACTCTGGTTGACCTAACGCGCATCAGGACCATTGCCGGCGATAATGAGCCGGCACTGTGCAAGGCATCTCAATGCACTCCCACTTTCCCTTTTGCAGCCTAATGGTAAATCTTGCTCATAGCGCTACAACAAGTCTGTCCACCTGACATCCCCATACAAAGTGCCACGTCTCTATTGAGAGTCGGGACTCATAGTCAACCTCTAGCAGAAACCGTCGCCGTGGTGGGAGCTGTCATAGAGAATACTCGAGATACTCGAGGTACTGTTGCATTTGATCAGTCTAAGTTCAAGGGTTCACTGGACAGCTGGTAATATCGAAGTGTCGTCAATCCTCCTGGGAATACTGTCAGAGAATATACTCACTTTAAGGAGCTAAAGGGGGAAGGTAGAGAACACAAGGTCTCCCGTGGCTTAGCATAATTGTAAAGTAGAAATCAGATAGGCCTTTGATTGCTGGTCTCCTACGATTATCATTCCCCCACAGTACTCAATCTACCTAAGCTATCAATTCAGTTCTACCCATACTGAAGTCATTTAAAGTGAGCAATGGAACTCTGTATGGGGGTCTCTTGTACCTTCGGCAGCCCCAAGCATAAACCGCTAATCTACAGCGCATAATCCACTAAGCTATAGCGCAGCTCAGCGCATAAAAATAACAACATTAATACCTAAACGCCAAGAACATCGCATCGCAATAATTATAGTACGGTCATGATCGCTTTAACTAAGCAATCTATTTATATAAAACCAATTCTATAATTCATCGTTATCTAGGCGTTATGTCTAAAAGAAGGTTTGAAATGCACCACTATGCATTATGCGGAGAAATGTAACAAGGCAGGGTGGTCCGGCAGCCGGATGAGGGGGCCCGTTAGCCGCTGAAATGAAAAGTAATCCGTAGGAACACTAAAAAGCTAAGACAACTCCTCAGTATACATTGGAAACAGCCATGCCCAAGCGAGGGCGGGCGGGGGTGGACATAGATGGTCCGGTATGAATTAGGGTGGTAGGGCTTAGCAGCTGAACAATAGCTAGGTCTTCGGTTCGAGTAGCTCAGCCGCTAGTTGGGATTACTTACAGCCACCTTCGTCTCGCTTCCTCCAAGCCACGGCTGTTTCCCAAAGTTCGCCTTCCCTCGAATTTGGGCAGATCTATATGAGTCTAGACTTAGCTACATGGGCCTAGACCTCGCCTTTGGCTACGTCCAATACCGTAAGGCTACGATTCGACAGCTCCTCGATGCTAGCGAGGATGCTGACGGATACTAGAATGACTATTGGAGCAGGGTTTAGAATAGGGGCAACTCTAGGTTGACACATGAAAAGCGGAAGCTTGGACTATTTTCGGCAAAGGGAATGCCCAGAGGACTAGTCGCAGTTGGTCAATCATAGTAATAACATGTGCTTCTGCCCAAGAATCCGCCGACTGTTGGTGAAGTAGGTTACCTTGGCAAACATTGAAGCTCTGCAGAGAAGCAATTGTCACTTGATCTTCCAGGATGCTACGCACAACGTTCGGCCACGGGCCAACTACGATACGCTACTGGCTCTACAAAGTGCAAGAGACAAGTGGTAGGGTTGACCATAGTAAAATATTATCACTTCTAATGCTGTACAAGACCTTTAACCCAAAGATATTATAGAATTCGAGATAATCTCTGTGGCGAAGAGGAATATATGTACAGAAAGGGGTTTTCGATCTTATATCTATTAACGTTCCTCATACCAGATCCTCCAGTTCCTGCGGCCCTTAATCTTGAAACATGCACGATCCAGTCCGTATCGAGAGCGCCGTCCATCTGTCATATTCCCTGTTATCTTAACCCGTGACTTCATTTAGAGAAGAGCGACGGCAACGACACCGGCGGCGGCGGCGATCATCTCAATCCCCCGCTCCATGCGGCCGGCGGCAGCAGTGGAGACCGTCGGCACCGAGACCGTTGGGGTGGGAGTGCCGACGCCAGGAGCCGTGAAGGAGGTGACGATGCTGGTCGGGGTTTCGACTGGGTAAGTGGGCTGCTCGGGCTGTTCAGTAGGCTGAGTAGGAGTCTCGACCGGGTAAGTCGGCTGCTCTGGGTACGTCGTAGGCTGCTCCGGGTAGGTTGTCGGTGCCGTCGGGTAAGTCGTGGGCTGCTCCGGCTAAGTCGTAGGCTGCTCCGGGTAGGTCGTGGGTTGCTCGGGGTAGGTTGTGGGGTGCTCCGGGTAAGTCGTGGGCTGCTCCGGATACGTAGTGGGTTGTTCCGGGTACGTAGTGGGTTGTTCCGGGTACGTAGTGGGTTGTTCCGGGTACGTAGTGGGTTGTTCCGGGTACGTAGTAGGCTGCTCCGGGTAAGTCGTGGGCTGCTCCGGATAAGTCGTGGGCTGCTCCGGGTAA
>QJNU01000992.1:0-19613 GCA_004154915.1 Monosporascus ibericus | reverse complement strand
CCCCCCTTTTATAAAAAACCCCCCCCCCCCCCCCCCCGGCGCTGCTGTAACCTTCTTATACCTTGCTTGGCGCCGTTAAAGGCTTGTTGGAAACGGTTGGAACCCTTATGCCACCCCGTTTAATATATATATTTTGGTGATCAAGATTTACAATAATTCAGCGGCATAGCGCATCTTAAAGTTTACCGGATTTTTAAATAGCGCTTATATAATCAAAGCCAAAAGAATAAACGCAAGCTGTTATATCGTACGGGATGACATTTATAACCAGCCATCCAGCTGCTCCAAAAAAAGGCATAATATAAGGCCCGGAATCCTACAAAGCCAAGCTACGTTAATATATTTAATTATATGCAAGTTATAAAACTTGCTTATCTTTTGCTAAGATCTTACCTGATATTATTACGCCGTTTAATTTAAGCAAACCTATCATATAATAATAGCCGGGTACATACATATCTTACAAAATTAATAACTGATTTTATTATACAAACCGTATGGGATCTTGGTAACTTAATACTTAATATCTGGACTTTTATAAATCTAAGGCTTTAAACATTCCGGCCTTCCTTATCCGCAGCCTGCACGATATAAATCAAGTTACGGTCTAGTTATTATTTATCCTTAAAAACTGTAAAATATATTAATTAATAACTATATTTCGTTAAATTAGTTAGCCTGGTAACGAAAATTTATGGTATGTTCATAACATTAGGCATTACGATAATTACAACTAAAGCCATCCACTATCCAGAATTCCCTAGTTATAAATATTCCCACCTCCAACATAACAAGGGTTCCTATTATTAATATACTACCAAAAGTACATATTAATATCTATACAAAGAAATAAAGAAAAAATGCTTAGACGTATAGGGAGGGTACAATCGCAAATAAAAATCCTAATAATAACGGCGCAAAAGCCAGATCCGCCATCTTAAGGCTTACAAATCTATTACGAAAAAGCAGGTTAACAATATTGTCACTTACGGCAATAAAGGTTCGGGGAAACTGTTACCCACACCCTCTTGGACCTTATTCTCGCGGACGGTTAAGGGAATTACTACAACTCCGCTAAGGGCCACAGCAGCCAAGGATAGAAAACAATATAACTTCATTATAACGAACAGGCGAAATGCTAGTATATAGCGGTGGACGCAAAGTAGTAAACACCGGTCGTAAAGGCAGATATGATAGGATTATCTTATAACTATTATATTAATATAAAAAAGGGATTTTAAAACTGGCAGGTAACGAGTAATACCTATACTAAGAATAAAGGCTCGGAATAAAAAAAAGGAATATACCGGATACGCTAATAGTCCACAAGTTGCTAATATATAATTTATAATAATAATCGAACGTATAATTAATTCCTGAACCGTCCTAAATAAATGGTAGGCTTCCTTAATTATATAAACACCGCCTATTATAGCCGTACTTTAAGGGGGTATCCGGAAGGTAGCTATTTATTACCCAGCAGCTAAATCGGATTTAGATACCTAACAACAAGGCCTTAGGAAAAGGAATCATAAAAAGGACGTATATTAAGACCATAACTTTAATATACGGTTATACTTTAAACCTCCTTTTATAAACGGCAAGGGTCTAAACAACTTACCCGCAAGCGGAAGTCGGACTTAAAACCGAATTACGGGTATCAGCGAGCTCGATATATGGACAGCCACTACGTTGTTGGCCTTATTCTTTCCACGAATTATATTACAACAACCAACGGATTATTAGATTCCGTACTCCTCCTTTTCCGTTGTTCGTTCTTAAATTATGATACGGTTATTTACAGCAAACACTTACCCAAACTGCGATTCTATATATACTTCGCCGTTTCGAAGATTCATTAATTAAGGCTAGTTAAAGGCTAAACTAACCGCGTAACTCGTAATCGTATAAGCAAGGGAACTACGGAAAATTCGCTCATCCTATTAAATACCCCCCCGCAGCCTTACTGTATTAACCTAGCCTAATAAATTACATTTAGTACTGTACAGAACAGGCCAACAATAAAACCAGCAGGTCCAACATAAGAACAAGGCCTAAAGTAAAAACCGGTATAAATAAAGATTAAGATTATTAACTGGAATACTAAAATAATCAATTTTGCAAAAGTTATTAGCAGTTACGATAATCAAATACAAAAACCTCGCGTAACTTTCTAATATATCCTAAAAAAGATCTAAGCTAATCCGTAAGCCATCGCCCTTATATACATAATTCGGTAATCAAAAAATATTCTTTAAATAAAGGGCGTCCTAAGCAGCGGCTTAAATCCACCAACCCGAAATACCTAAAAGCACTAACCGCCAACAGTAATCCAGGAATAATTTGGCATAAATCAACTTTCGTTCTACTTTTAATTATGTTACTGGGATCTATAATAATCCTTTCTCCAAGCAAAAAAAGGCTGGTTCTATTTTGAAGTTCCTTTAATAACCTTTAATAACTTTTAAGCGCTCTAATAACCCCGAACGGCGTTAACGAAATATGCGGAAAGAACGGGCGATACGTACGGATATAACCCCAAGGTAATAAGCCTCATACCAATTAATTATTATAAAAACAAGTTACTGTGATTATTATTAGACGATTTAACCAAGATACCTATTTTAACAACCCAACTCTTTTACCCAATACCACTATGCTCTGCAAATCATAATATAAAATGCGACCTTATCACCGATAAAACTAATTCTGTTAAACGGCCGGCTGCCTGCTGTTATAAAACCATTCCCTCGATTTCGAATATAAGAAAAGCTCCGTTTTTTAATCCTTATCCTTTTTTTCATTTTTTAGCATCGTTCATTTCCTTTATATAAAAGCAGCATTATACTTGATTTATAACTTTTATCTTTTTACAATTTATCGCCAATTTTGTTACCATAATCTTTATAATAAAACTTACCTTTATTTTATTTATTACTGGCTTTGCTGCTACGGTTAACAGCACGCCTTTTACCTATTAGCCCGAAAATCGTAAAATTTACGAAGGTATAAGGCATACTTAATATTACATAATCTAAAAAAAACGAAATTAATAAATGCTATTTTACCATATCTAAGAATACAAAGTTACGACCAATAAAACCAGTAAAGGGTCTGATAAATACGGTACATGCATTACGCCACACTTTAAGGGGGACGAGAACCCCTATATAAGCAACTACGATTCCGGTAATCCGGTACGTTTTATCAAACCCTGCGGTCCTTTCGAACTTTTTATGGCGCTATATGCTAAAACCTACTCTTTATACATAATGCACAAAAAACGGACGTTAATGCTCTCTCTCATATCTTAGTCAACGTATTGTTTGCTTTTAAAGTGTCGATTTTAATCGGAACGGTTAGGTTTATAATATTATTATCGGTTAGTTATATACATATTTATCAGATTAGATAATAGTTGGCTAAAGCAAATAATTTATATATTTGTTTAAGCGTATAGGTAATGCAGTACGTTACTATGGCTTTATATTTAAGGTTACATATTTACAATCTTTTTATAAAAACCGCCGCTTAGATTTTAAGTTCGGCCTTCTACGGATTTAATATAAAATTAACCAATAAAATAAAGCATTAAACTTTACTTGCCTTTAAAAAAAATACTCCGGCTAAAGGTTACAACGCATTATTAAAGCGATACGACTTAACTTCTTAAAAAATACAACCTTATTAATATTAATCGGTATTGCATTATACTTATATTAACGTTACCGCAGCTTATTATTAGCAATCTTTAATTAGAACAATTATTATACTGCACCCTTAACGTTATTACTTACATTAATACTGCAATAACCATGCATATAATCGTAACGCCCCTACCTACTATATAAGCCCTATTAAACATATAAATACCTATATTTAACAAACTGCTTATACACCCTGCAAATATTTAAAGGACAATACCGTCCACATAACTTCTGCCTAGGTAAATATCCTCCTTCGTTCTTTCCACCCTTTATCCACTTATTCTATTAATTTTTTATCTCCATATTATTCCACTATAAACCTAAAAAAAAAAAAAAAAAAAAAAAAAAAGCACCTGGATAAAAATAGTAATAGCCGGTAATGCTGGATTATCGGCTGGGGCACCTCCCCTTTACCCCTCCTACCTACATATCTTCAATTCCCAAACAAAGCCTTCGGGCCTAACATCGGACTACCACCCAAAAATCCACATTCCCGAACCACATTACCGTTCTATCGCCTCTTTAAAAGAGGCGGCCGAGGCCAAATACCCCATTTATATCGCTGTCGCTACCGCCTTACTAGGCGAATCCATCTCGCTCTCGCCGAATAAGCCTGTTACCGGCTTTTATATTACCTAGGTCGAAAACGAAATAATAATTACCATCTTTATTAACGTTAACGACCTATACCGTATCCTTTACTTTAACGCAATTCAAAGTTGGTAATCGTTTAATACGACCGTATATAATAAAATGGTAAATTAACTAATAACATATCTAATAAACGAGGACCCAGGTAACCATAGTTCTAAACTTTAAAAGCTACATCTTTCCTATCGGTAGATTTCGGACTGCTTACGTTCCGAAAATCTTAAACGGCATACTTCGTACCGGAACCATCGTACCAAATCGCGAAAAGCCATAAAACGCCCTTTCCGTATTATTTAATTACGAAAAAAAGACGGCGGTATATAGCTATCCTACCTAGTTCGCCAATATCCCGCAAACCGGGAATTATCGTTAAGCTTATGTTATGCAACTGTTAGCTATCCAGATTTAACTAATAATCTTAAAGCCATTTAAAGGCTTAATCCTAAAAAGGATTCCTTATGGACCGCGATTACTAGTCTTCCAACCTGGTTCGGTTAAGCCGCCCAGATTGCCTTCGATATCGATGTTTAATATCTTTGGATATCCGGGCTTTGCTCCAGCCACGATAACGAAAACCCCGTAGGCAGAGCTTATATTTACGCTGGCGGCGTATTCAACATCGCCGCCATGGCTTATACAAAGCCAGCTAACCCGTTGCTACTTTTAAATAAGGAAACATCTACGGCTTTAATAGTTCGACCTATATAGGCCCCGCATCGAGCCTTTATAGTATATAGAAGCCAGGCTTTTCTAAACTCGGTCGCATGCTCGCCCTTATAAAATACGGCCACCTTTTACCAAAAGATTCTTCTTTTCCTTGCCATTCTTTACTGCGGCCGGGACCAGCTTTAATAGCAATATTTTCATAAAGGAGGAGCGCTATATAACAAGGCTCTCGTAATAATAAATAGCCGCTATAGATATGCAAATGGGTAAAATGGTATTATTGGCCAGCTTAATATATGCACAACCTACGGGTTAAAACCTAAATCCTTTGAGAATTTTAATCCGTAGCTGCCGTTCTCGTCCCCCGAGGCAGGTTTATCGACTAATATCTACTTACGTAAGTTTAAATCCTTTAAAATATACCTAGCTATAATATAAACAAGCATTATTGCGGTATATAGCGTAACGAAGGCCCGTACGTAGGAAGAAAAAGCTTCAGTTATCAACGGCGTAGCCAAATATATGCCGTTATTAGCCACTCCCGGGGCTGTTAATAACTTCGCCTTGTTATCGTATACGTACGGATGTTAATTTGCAAACCTTATAAAATAATTAACTTAATATATTAAACGAAATTATTTCGAAAATAAATATATTTTCTCTTACCGGAATAACGGCGTAAATTGTTTACTTACTTAATTATGGTTTAATATTTCCGGAAATACGAATTTTGAGTTTTTAATCTCGGCGATCCCTGGGGTTATCTCGATTACCATAAACGTTAATACCCTTTACCTTTCTCCCGTAACGGCGGCACGGTTCTTAATTACCGTACAGTATAATGCCATTAAAAAAGTTGCCATAGGCGCCATACGAGCTTGCAATAATCTTATTCCTGCGAAAGTGAAGCTTTTTATTACAAACCTAAACTTCGGCACGTTACAATTACAAAACCTTGGGGAAGGCCACGTAAAGTAGGATTATCGCCAAGAACTCAACCGTGCTTTCGAAAAAAACGACATAGATGCTGGCGATTTTTACTTTGTTTAGCCCATTTTCGCCTATTCTTATAAAAACCATAAAGATAAAGTCCTCAAAGTTAAAAATATATTATTTCGTTGGATTAAAAAGGGCTTTATATAAACTGGCGTATTCGTCCGTTATAATTAGTTCAGATATTCCGGTCAAACCGAAAGTTATAAAAATAAGGCGGTTATTAATATAATTAACCCTTTACGAAATAGCTCGACTTTAATAATAAATTTTATAATTATTTAATATATAAACTTTTATTACGTCCCCGTAAATCTAGCCTTATAGCATAAAATCTACGAACGGATTAACGTAAAACGGCCACCTAATATAAACCTTAGTACTTAAGCAAAAGCTATCAATTTCGACTTAAATAATATAACAAGTTTTTAACATATTATAACGAACGGGTGGCAATAATTCTAAGCAGCGTTAATTATCCCGCTTTTTTAATTACGTCGTTTTCGCTTTAAATAATCATAACCATAATCTTTACAAACCTAATTAATTAGTTACTAAAAAATAAATTTTACGTTAATAATTAACCTTTAAAAATATCCTACCAAATAATAACATCTTTAACAAAATCGCATAATCTTAAATGTAAACTTCTTATATTATTTAAACTCCATATCGTTATAACGAACCTGCCATACATCCACCTGAAGGTATAAACAATATCCGAAAAAGGGTTATTATTATTATTATAGTATTTAACGCCGGGGGGGAAAACCGCAACGCGGCTATCCCAGAACCTCCCTTAAGGCATATTAGGCGTACTAAACTAGGTAATTTTACTCTATTTACAAAAACCCATCTATCAAATCTCGTCCTAAAATATGTCACCTTCGACAGACGGTTCTAAATATATCTCCCTTACGGCCCATCGAAAGGCAGTATCGTTATGCTGGTTAAAAATGGTTTTACCCCTAACTTTCGGGTTAATATTTCAAGTTTCGAACCGAAACCGTAATAATAGGGCCCGATTAGGCCCCTAGTTTTCGTACCTAAATACGGTATTAATGGTAATATAAGTAAATAATTCCCCTGTTTTTACCCCTTCTTCTCTTTCCCCCTTCCGCTGCCGTTAGATATTGCGTTATCGTATATAGATAGTACTATAAAATTCGGTAACCCTAATAAACTTGCGGAAAATTATAAGCTTTTTTATTATTTTTCGTAAGTATTTACGCGCCCTTTGTCCGTATGGTCTTTTAGGCGGTGGTTCCGGCTAAATCCTAAATACCTTAGTTATTTTTCCGTAACGAATTAAATGCTTTAGATCCTTTTTACTGCCGCAAAAATAATTTAACTTCGCGTCGTCGTATTTAAGCTTCCGGTAGTACCACGCGAAGTCGCCGTACCCCGTTTTAACTGCCAGGAAGTAATATAATTCTGGCCTAGTTATTACTTTTAGTTCTTCCGGGCAGCGTATATAATAATTTAGTTTTTATTCCTTATAACATTTTAATAATTTCGTTTTAACGTTATCCTATCATATCTTTTTAAGGGCTGCTATTCGTCGCTTAATTATTAATTTAACCCCGTAAATAATAATCATATAATCTTTATCCATTTCGTATAATTTCGAGCCGGCCTTAATTAATTCGTTTATTAATTCGTTTCCGGAAACGCCGCAATATTTAAGGCATTATTTTACCCGGATTTCGCGCGTTTTCATTATTACGTAAAATTTAAGGTAGGCCCATTACGACGACGGCGCCGCATTAACGCGTAGACCCCAGATCGCCACGGTATTATCTAGGCATACCCAAATGCGCTGCTTTAATGTATCCGGTAGCGGATTAAGTACGTATTATAGCCCTTTCCATACGTTAACAACCTTAGCGTCGAAAATTATGAAAATCGGGTACAATTTTCCTCGTTTTATAGCCAATAATTTATTATCCTTATAAATAACGTATCCATATTTATCAGACCCAACTAAAGGCGATCAAACAATTAAGTCTCGGATTAATTTAATTAGCCCTTTAAGGGAGCTTATTTTATACGTTTTAATATAATTATTTTTTAACCGTTTTTATATATATTTAAGGAAGTATTATTACTTTTAGTTATTAAAAAAGACTTTTTAGAGGTCAACTTGATAATAACTTTTTCTTCAGCCATATATATTTTAATATGTGATATCAAGGTTTTATATAAATGCGCGCATTATGTCCGGGCTTACCGTAAGTACCATACTTCCGTTCCTTCGTTTAAACCCTTTTATAACGACCACCTTTAGCCGTTATTCGTTACGCTTTTTTATTACCATTTTCCTTTTCGGCTATAAAAGCTCGTACTTCCCTTATAATAAATGTTCCTCCTTTTTAAAAAATTATGTTTTTGGTCCCCCGGCGCTTCCTTAAAAGATAATTCGTTTTGCGTAATTAACGGCTTTCCTCCTTAAAAAAAGCAGCTTCGTATAATAATATTAAATTAATTTCCGTTAAAAAATTAACTAACTTAATTATTTTTGTCCGTAAGTTACCTTAATTATTTAGGATCTGTTTTTGCAAGTTATATCCCCATCTAATCGCTTTACGGATAGGTTTAAAAGTTTTAATAAATGGGGAAAAAATGGAGCCCTAGGAGGTACGTAAAAAAACGGTCGGTATAAGTATAATTCGAAAAATTTTTAATTCGGAAAGGATGTTATAGAAACCGAATAAAACAAGTCCAACTTTTACGGATCCGGATATAACGTTATCGGTCATTACGGCAGCTTTAAACGCATCGTAAAAGCCGGCGATGGAATTTCCCTTAGCTATATAAATAACGTAACGCGTTATAAAATTCTCGATATAAACCGAATAAGCGCGTTTTAATACGGAAAAACAGGATACGTCGAGGTATTAAAGCTAATAGGAGGAATAGGTAAACTTATAAAGGAATTATGCCGTTATTTTAGCAGTATTCTTTAAATGCGATCGAATATTAACTTTCGTAACCGTCAAGTCTTAGGAATTAACAATTATTATAACCTTAAAAACGGTCGGACCATAAAAAAAGCGCTTTATTCTACGGAAAAAAAGCAGGTTCACGTAACCGTAACCTTGGCGCCAAGCATAAATTAAGGGCTTAAAAGTATACCCTAATATAGTAAGCTGGATTAGTAACTTATGGATATGATTTAGTAAGCCGGATTAAGGGTTTATGGATATAATCCAGCGAACCAGCAAGATTGAACAAGTTATATAAATATAGGCACCATAGTACGGGCTAGATATAAGGTTTGCATTATTTACCTACTTACGTTACCCACCAGTACCCACGGATGATATTTTTAATTTTAAATAAAAAATAAAAACCTGTAAATAACATAAAATTACTTTTATAATAATTATATCTAAGTAACCGGAAGTATTAAGCTTTTATAACGTATTAATTTGCGCTGTAAATAATGAATAAGTACTTATTAAATACTTTATTATAAACCCTAACTAAATAAAAAGCCTGGTCGGATTATAAATAAGTTAAAATGGATAAGGTAAACCAGTTTTTACCAGGTACCTTTGCGAAGGTAGAACTAGGCGATAAAATAAAAGGAGCAAAAGGATAAGCTAAATAATTTACTTTAGGTCTTAACGGAAGCTAACCATTTTTTATATTATTACCTTTTTTTTATTAAAGGCCGGGAGAGTTTATAAACCTTAACGAAAAAAGGTATATTAAGATCCACTCTACAAGGCTGCCTTAAGTTGCCGCTTCTGGGCCAAGGGGAGGTACAATTACCATTTATTATTTAAATAACGGCCTTATAACTGGCATTCGTTTTAAAAATCACCCCGACGTATTTAATAATAATATAAAGCGGGCGTATTCCTATATAATATTAATAAAGCCAGCTCGTAATGTTAAAAAGGGGCCGAAATTTATTAGCCAACGAATTAATAAATTAACTTAGTAATTCGGCGATGGCAATCATTTATATTAATAACCTAACAAAATACCTAAATAATATATCCATTATATACGCCTATACCGTATAAACTTATAACCGCCCGTACTGATTATGCTTAAAACCTGTTATTATACCCTTTCAGCAACATTATCGTTCCGGGTCGTTCCTTTTAACTAAAACCGTACGGTTATAACTTATGCTATTCCGTATTCCGTATTATGCCCGTCGGAACTTTAAGTACCGGCCTTGTAAGATCCGGGATAGTCGTTAAATAGCTTATCATCGTAAAAAGCCTCCGGAATTAATTTTATCTTGGCGCTTTTGGCGAGCTTAACGCGGTCGTCGACATCGACGTCGTCATGTTATCTTTTTAAGGACGCGGCAAAATTCTTATTAACCTTAAGTAATAGCTTATAATATTCTCGGGCTATTATGCCGTCCTAAAAGCCAGCTCGGAAGGCGAACTTTTTTTAATCGATTTAATTTAAGATATAATTAATCGATATTATAATTATCGTAATTATTAAATTAAGAATCTTTTTACCTTTAACTTTTTAACAAAATATCCTTAAAGCTTAATTAAAGTATTTATATTGTTGGTAATAATAACTAGCTCGGTAGCCGCGGTTATTATTTTATTTTTTTGGTAGGATAATTATTGCCGTAAACAATTTATCTGAATCGGCGGGGGTGGTATAGGTAAAAATTATGTTAGGTAAAATAATAATGTTAATACGAAAAGGATAAATAAAATTGATATAAATAATAAAAAGTCGTAAATGGAAAATAACTTTAATATTTTAACGGCGCGTCCCCTATTTATTATATTTGATAATAGCTAGGGCGTATTTAAGGCAGAAAAGAAATCACCAGGACAGTCCAAATCGGCGTAAAAGACCATCCGGAAAATCGTTCTGTAAATGCGACCTCCATATAGCAAGTCTACTTAATATATCACGCCTTCAGTTCTCCTCACCTTATCTCTAATTAACCGTCGACATATAATACAGTTGCAGCCTCGTAACGGTAATAGCGGTCGATTAAAAACGCATATCGTCCGTTCCGTAACTTTATTTAAACTTCGCCTTGCTAAGATAAAAAAAAGCCTAAAAACGAAAAGGCTCCGGGCCGGCCAGCCAACCAGGCAGCATTTCGAAAGCTAAGCCTTATTATATATAATAATTATAACTTAGCCCCGCGTTTAACCCTACGTTTAGCCCCGCCTTTTAAATATAATAACCCCGCGTTCAGCCCCGCATATCTATCTTTAGGCAACGTAGTTTCCTAAGTACCAGGCTTAGTTGTTAACCGTATTTACTTTAATATAAAATAACTTCTACGCCACAAAAAATTACAAGATTACATATATCCGAAAATGGCTGGATCCGAACGTAATTAGCTAAAATATAATACGGTTTTTATCGATATACGTCCATCATATAAACGTTCGGCGATATCCATTAACGGATCCGCTAAATTAACAAAATACTACTAAAAACGGCCTAAACCTAATTCCGTACGGTATCGTACGATGCCGTACGCAAAATTCCTTTTGATATTATCTATCGAAATCAATCTTTTCCGCTATCGCCTTTACTTTGCTAGCTGTACTAAAAGCCGCTATTTTATTCGACGTAATCCGTACGTACCTAGCGCGTTCGTATAATAATATACGGATCCGTCTAAATCCGTATAGTTCTGTATAATGGCGTATAATGATATACGTTTCTATTTGCCTTATATTAGTTTATGCTAAAAAAAAGGTTTACCTTCTTTAAGGTCGATTTTTCCCCTCCCTTTTTTTCTTTACTTTATTCGTACGTTTTATTACCGTTTTATACGTTATGCCGTAACGCCTTCTTGCGGCGTTCGACCTTTTAGGTCTTTACGTTTTATGCCGTTAGGAAAAACGTTTATCGTATTTTGCATTTAAGCCCGATCGGACGCGTACGAAGCATTTATTACCTAATCCGTTATAATCGCAAACTCTTTGTTATTATTATACCTTCTGGCTTAAAATTAAATATCTTCGTAATAAAAATTACGTTTTCGTACAAAATGGTATTAAGATTATTTTTAATAACAATTTTTACTACGGTCCTCCGCTTTTATATTCCCGTTATAAGCAAACGTATAATCCCGATCATTTTCCTTTTTTTTATCGTACTTTAGGTAACAAATAACGGATATATTTTTTCTATTTTAAGAAGTTACCGAGGTTAAACGATAAAGTACGTAAATACGAAAAGGACTAACGCCAGCTTTTCGCTGGCCACGTACTTTATCGTCACGTTCGAACGGAATCGTATTTTGGTCGGTTATATTTAGGTCGCATTTTTTTGCTTACCGCCTTCCATATTTATATAAACGCCCACGTCCGGAATTAGGAATAATAGCCTAAGGCTGTACGGATATTTCCGCCGAAACCGAAATTTCCTTGCTAATACGGTCCTTTTATTACCGAATCTAGGGCTATTTTGGTATCTATTACGATTTTTCCAGCTTCCGTTTTACCTTCCGATTAGATACGTACGTTTAAGACCGCCGGCGTACAGGGTATCGAATTTTCCGATATCGAGGATATCTTGGCATAATTAATGCCGTTAAGCCCTTATAATATTATATCTTTATAGAATAACCCGGAACCGGACGAACGTATTTAGTGGCGAAAGGACCGTACCGTAAAGGCCACGGATCGTACGCCGGAGCTTACGGCGCGTACGGCGGCTTCTGGTAATTTTATGGTGGAGATATCGTCGGACGGTTCGGATAATAATGATAATAACTTCGAAAGCATATGTTCATAGTTACGCGAAGCTTTACGCAGCCGTCCGGAATCGTCTGGATATAAGCAGGGACGGCTAGACCAAAGCGGCGTACCGGCGGCGGCTGCGGCAACGTATGCGAGCCCCGATAGTAGGGTTTTTTTGGTCTTTATCCTCCTTTTCTTTAAATCGTTATTCCCTTCACCGTACGAAGCTTTATAAGAACGTACGGAACCGCTCGGAATTATATAGGTATAGCAAAGTCGGACCGGAACGCCTGTGACGGCTAAAACGGCGAAGTCGAACCCTAATAGTAGGATTTCTTCGGTTTCCACGCCCCTTTTCCTTAAATCGTTATTCCTTCCGCCATACGAGGCTTCGCAGGAACGTACGGAACCGTTCGGAATTATATAAATATAGCAAAGTCGGACCGGGACGTTTGTAACGGTTAAAACGGCTAAGTTAAGCCCTTTTAGTAATATTTCGTACGTTAGCATACCGCCGCCGGACGAAACCGAAATTAGCATACCGCCGCCGGATTCGTACGGGGTATTACGGCTGTTAAACCTTAAGCAATTCCGAAATAAAACAATTATAAAGCCTTATATAATATTACTATTAAGGCAAGTTTAAGCTAACGTTAATTAATATAACTAAATATCGATTTCCGTAACCGTACGAATCTACCTTAAGCTATCCGGTAATGTCTCAACGTCGATAATACTAGGCGTTTAATAAACGACTAGAACGTACGGCACTATACCGAGCCGAACAGATACGACGGAATACGTCGCCTTTAACGGCGCCATCCACGGTTAAAATTTCGAGCGATTATGTACAAAACCGTACGGAATTTTTTGGACCTGCTATATTTAGGCTAACCGAATACGGGCCTATAAATAAGCCTCCTATCTTTAACACGTTAAAATTGTTGGATTTTATTAATCCCTAATAACGCGTTTGCAACTATACGAACTTATACGGACCCTCTCCTAACTCCGCCGGCTGTTATACCATTTAGGACGGATTTTCCCGGTATCGTACTTGGCGATATTATACAAAAATAGGTCGTTAAGTGGTTTCGTACGGTTAAGGGATATGTTCGTATTATGTATATATACAAAATCGTTAAACTTTTAATAATTTTCCTTTCCTTAAATTACTTTATATACGTATTCGTGCTATATATATACGTATAAAATTAACACCTTATTATTTACTTTCCATATAAACCTTTACGGAATCGTTTTATTCGTATAAAAGTTGTACGTATTAAAAGGGAAAAAGAAAAAAAAGGGGTAAGCCGCCTTTTTCCTTTCTACCCCCTTTCTTTTTACTTTAAGGTTTACGCCGGTTTTTTTTAATAGCTTCTAAGCTTTTTATGGGTTTAAGGAATTGCATATAATCTTATACGCATTTATATGATACCATACAAAGCCGCATGGGCTCCTGTTAATCATTCCTTTTAATTACCTTCCTGCCTTTCCCTTTTTTTTATCTTTCTTTTTTATTTCCCTTTACGGTATCGTTCTTCTAGTACGTATTTAATTCGATATATGCGTATACGTATTATTATATCTAATGATATTTATTACTACAGCCGAGGCAGACATTATTTTCCTCGCTTTTCGTTTAGGATTCGTACTAATAACGCGGTATATAATATATGTACGCGCTGTTTGGCCCGGGCTCGGGCTGAACCGGTTTTACACAATCCGGAACTTCGTTAGTTACGTAAGCGTACGGTTTCATATAAACCTGCCACGTTGGTCGGAAACCGCCGTATCAGGTAAACTCCCCGTTCTGTACCGGACGCTCCGTTACTTATATCTTCTTACGGACCTATCTATATATATATCCCGTCGGCCGAAGCTTCGACTTACCATACGCCTTTTTCCGCGGATAATAATATAATACGCCCGGCATCCGCCCCGGAAGAAAATTTGGCTCCATTTTATCCGGGCTGGCTTTTTACCAAAAGTATCCTACGTACGGAGCAGAACGATTATGGGCATATAAGACAGGTTACGTATAAGCATTACGAAGCCTTATATTGGATGGGGAAACGATTAGAAAGATTTAAGGGCGAAAACGTCGAATTCGGCGGTTATTATCACTCTAAACAGGTTTTTTTAACGGATTTCGAAAAGTTACCCGAATTCTTACGACATTTATTAAATTCGGATATACCCCGTACGAAGAAGTTCCATTACGATATTAAACGGTACAACGCCGCACTATCCTTTACGTCTACGGAATATACCAAAGCCAATATGCAAGTAACCGGCCGTAGGCCGAATTACTTCCAGATTTAAAGATATATATATTATCATACCGGTCCGTTAAAACCCGAACAAGGTGCCGTACCACGCTATACGCAGTTGTATTTTTTGGATCCGTACGAAACTACGTAGCAATATTTCGATCTAAACGAAAGCCTCGACCCGGATATCATGCGTTCCTTTTCGGAAAAGATCGCGTCCTGCAATCCGTATGTTAACCGGTACATTACCGTACGAAACCGTCTCGAGAATGCCGTCCGCCGTATGGAAGCGTCCGGATTTTCCCCTAATCGAATCGACGTTGTTCTGCGGCCAAATATGCAGGTTGTCGTCGAACCTTACGCGGATAGGCGCCGGAAGAATCTTCCGCTTGTGGACGAGGTCGCTGGAGTCGTTCCGGATGCGTATCCGAGCGAACGATAATACAACCTTGTTTTCGCATAATATAATTCCGTAAACGGAATTACGTTTTTTTATTTTCGCGTACCCGTTAAACACCTTTCGTACGTTCCGTTATTTTATCCGTTAATATTTCTGAATAACCGTACTTTATATAATACGTCTTTATAAGTTACCGATATTCGTAATAATCGTATAAAATTCGGGATTATTTTGCGCAAATATTTTCGTTACTTTCTATTCAGCCGTATATAATATTAACATATCCCGTTCGCTTTTAATCGGTTATTTTAACAATACGTTATCGATACCTAAACGGTTATCGAATAAAAAAATTTAAAGTATATTTATATAAATTAACCGAAATTTCGCGCGGCTTTATACGCCGGCCTCCGGAATGCTTTATACCAAGGCGATACGGATCTGTCCGGGGTTGGGCGGCATACTATATTACTTGCAACTTATATAAAAAGTTAACGTTTTATGTAATAACGTTATTAAGATTTTATGGCTATCGTATAATATTTCGGCCGTCCGTTTTTATTTGTTACGTTTATTACGAACGCGAAATGGCCCGAAATTACTTATAAGTTTTATTTTAGGCAGGTTCCGAAGGATAAGCCCGATCTTATTGTCCGCGTTTTTTATATAAAAATTTAAATATTATTACGAGATATTACATAACTGAATTATTTCGGTTATTATTCCGGATTTATCTGGACCGTCGAATACCAAAAACATGGACTTCCGTATATATATTACTTAATTTTTTTAAATTCGCGCGATCGTAATCGGTTAATTTTGTTAAAAAACGTCGTTCGTATTATCCGTACGGAAATACTTACGTTTAATTAAGATCCGGACGGGAAGTTACGAAAGATTATAACGAATTCGATAATTTACGGGCCTTATAAGCGTACTAACTTCCGTTGTCCTTATATGGCCGTACCTATTCGTTCGTCCGAAAATTCGGCCCGTACGGAAGGTAAACCTTTTTATACGAAATTTTTTCCTAAGGATTTTACGGATATAACGATCGTACGAAACGATAGTTATTCCCTTTATCGTCGACGAGATACCGGTACCTATATCGAACGAACGGTATCGGGAGAATACGGCGCCGTATAATATCATATAGATAACCGTTAAGTCGTTCTTTATTCCCTTATTTTTTCCTTAAAATATTCGGCATACATTAATATAAAGCTATACGTAACCGTATATACTGTTAAATATATCCATAAGTATATTTATAAAGGTGGCAATCGGATTATCCTTAAAATTATGCATAACCATATACGAAAGAACGAAATTATGAACGAAATCATATAATATTTTAACGGCCGGTATATTTTACCCGCACTGGCGTATTAAAACCTGTACGAATTCCACGTCCAGGGTCGACATCTTACTATCGTATAGCTTGCGATCCATCTGGATAAGGAAAACTTGGTTGCGTTTAATTAGCACGTATAAGCTTATAAGTTTTTTTCGTAATTAGAACGGTTTCGTATAACCTTATAAGGATGGTTCTTATATAACGCGGCGTAAAGTATCGATAACCCGTGCCGTTCCGTTTTGTACCAGGATTTCCCGTTCCGGTACGTATGGGATACCAAGTCGAAGATATAGCGCGTACGTAAACAAAATCGTACGGCTATCGGCCGTATGGTTTTCATCCATTTTTCGGCGGGCGAACGGTTTTACTTCCGCCTGTTATTAGTTACCGTACCTGGCGTAACTTTTTTCGAATATTTTCGTACGGTTAATAAATAGCTTTATGTAATTTTTAAAAAGGTTTACTTAAAGTTTAATTTGCTTAAGGATAATAAATATTAGCGTAAGTTATTCTGCAAATAAAAAAAGTCGTTTATACCCGTATAACTTTGTAAGCTATTTATTTTCGCCTTAACCAAGGGTAAATTCGTTAATTCTTTTTGCATTTGGTAGCAGTTCCGGACGGACTTTTGCGATGATTTACGTTATTATATTAATTTATACGCCTTTTATCGGCCCGATTTGATCGATTTTTATCTGGATTACGGTTTATACCTTATTAAATAAGGTCTTACGGATTGGAACCGGGATTATTCGTTTACGGGATTTCCGGCGATCCAGTTCGACTGGAATTTCCTTAACTATACGGATTCCGTACCGGATAATACGTAGGCGTATAATTTTGTACACGAGCACGCCGAAACCGACGCTATCCTGCGTACCTTAACCGCCGAACAAGAATAATGTTTCCGGATTATTACGGATTCGATCGAAACCAATTTAAAGGCTACTAGTTTTTACCTTTAAGAACCTGTTAATTGCGGCAAAATATATTTATATAAGGCGTTATATTATTATTACCGTACTTACGGTAACGTTATTTTATGTATAACTTCGTCCGGGATCGCCGTTACCTTGTTACTTAGGAAACGTACGGCTTATTTAAGGTTCCGGATTCTTTTAAATATTAACGAAATTTCGGTTTATTTTGTAAAAAAAGGTATGGAACTGGCCGAATTTATTTTCTGGGTTTCGTTAATAATATGGGATAAAATTACCATATAATACCGGTTTACCTTCGAAATTGTTAATCGTACGTTTCGTAACTTATGTTCGCGAAATTCTTTATTCGGTAGGATCCTTTTCGTTTTAGGTAACGATTTTGCGTAAATCCTTCCGGTTACGTCCGGATATAACCGTATTTACGCCGTTAACGTATGCTTATAATCCTTTTATATATAGCTTCGATTATAGTAACTACGTTTTATTCGAAATATGCAACTTCGCCATACTGACAAACTAAACCGTACGTATACGGAATAGCTAAGGCGGCTTTTGTACGACGAATAGCAATCCGGATATATCCATTTATTTAATTATATCCCTACGGTACCGAATTCGAAAACTTTATACGATTACGTATACCCGAACCGCCTTTTAAACGGGACGCTATTTAATTTCGGTTCTTTCCGGTCGCGGGCTTTTTTAACGACTATAAACAAAACCGTACGGATTATTAACGAAAAGCTGCTTAATAAAATATCCGGTCCCGCATATATGTATTAGGTTATCGACGCTGCCGTCGAAAATGGCAATTTGGCAGAAAATACCCCTTCGATCGAATACTTACGAACTTTTACGCTTAATAGGTTACCCCTGTCAACGTTATCTTTAAAGGTTGGCGCTCCGGCTATAATTTTACGAAATATTAATCCGGACGGCGGCTTATGTAATAATACGAGGGTAGTTATTTAAAAACTAAAAACCTACGGCATCAAGGTTTCCATACTAAGCGGCCCTTTCGACGGTGCCGTACGGATTATTCCGAAAGTAAAATTATTCGCACCGGATGGCAATTGTTCGGTTAAATGGTTTCGTACGCAGTTACCGTTAACGTTATGTTTTGCCATAACCATTAATAAAGCATAAAGCCAATTATTAAATACAATTAACGTTAATTTACGCAAACCCGTATTTTCTTATGGTCAGTTTTATATCGCTATATCCCGGGTAACGGACGTACGTAATCTTACGGTTGGTATACATAAAATAAGTTTACCTATTTTTAATATTATATATAAGGAAGTATTTACTTTTTTATAAACTTTAATAAAATTATTACGATTTATTACGATAATATACAAATAAGGATAATACCGTATAAGCTTGGTCGGATATATAATATATTAAACCTTTTACGGCCGGTTACGTAATAACCATATAACCATATTACGTACAAAATCGTCCGAAACCTTACTACCAAAACTATCTATTTTACGTACGACGACGTACGGTAATTATAAGCAATAAATAAATAAAACTTATATATGGCCGTACGTACGCGCTCGCTCCAGCCGGCGGCGCATTTTTCTAGGGCGAACGAAGGCGTACGTACTAAAGTTGCCAATATATCAAAGTAAGTACGTAAACGTACGAAAGGGCAAAGGCCTATACGATTACATTCGTTATGGCCAGCAATACATTTTTCGGCAAGCGAACAAACGTATATGTAACAAGGTGCCCCAATTAACGTATAAAGCCGTATAAAACCGTACACGAAATTAGGAGTCGTACGTATTCGTTTAAAAAAACGGAAACTTATAATCCAAACGAAAACGTACGATGCTATAAAAGAAAAAAAAAAAAAAAAAAAAAAAAAAAAAAAAAAAAAAAAAAAAAAAAAAAAAAAAAAAAAAAAAAAAAAAAA
>QJNU01000991.1:0-19615 GCA_004154915.1 Monosporascus ibericus | reverse complement strand
TGTATGATCTGTATGATCTGTATGATCTGTATGATCTGTATGATCTGTATGATCTGTATGATCTGTATGATCTGTATGATCTGTATGATCTGTATGATCTGTATGATCTGGTCCCAGATCATCCAGATCATACAGATCACCTTGAGAGCCAAGCCTCCCCTCCCGAGGTTTACCCGTGACGGGCATGAGCCAAGCCCCGATGGTTGGTCTCTCCAAGACGGGAACCCCTGTTCCTGTAACAGATATATAAGAGTAGGACCCAACTGCAAAACGATAAAGGGGGTCGGCTTAGGGGTTCTAAAAGGTTCAGGCCTACAGCACACCCAGATAGCACTTTGCTTAATAGTAACGGGAAAAATAATTAATATATCAGCGCCTACGCATCAGATTACGATGATCTTTACATAACTTTTTATCGCTTCAATTGGAGCAATTAATCTATTGAAAGATATTCCGATATATCGGTATAACGTACCACACAAGCGAGCGAGACACACAAGCGAGCGAGACACACAAGCGAGCGAGACACACAAGCGAGCGAGACACACAAGCGAGCGAGACACTTTTTTAGCTATTCCAACAACATATCTTTAATTGCCCGTTTTTCAACAACCACAACATGGAACGCCTTACAAAAGAAGCGAAAATGAACCTAGCCATTCAGGCTAAAAAAAGAGATCCGAAACTTAATTACAGAAAGCTTAGTTTTATTTATGAAGTTTTATATTTGACTATAGGATACCGTTTTAGCGGCAGATACGTCCGAACCGATATTGCTCTTAATTCGCGGAAATTGACGCCGACCGAAAGAAAATCTATTATCGACCGAATCCTTAACCTAAATACGCGAAAGTTTCTTATTCGGCGTTAGCATGTTAAAAATATGACAAATTTATTACTTACGTAACGTATCGCGGAACGCGTCGGGGTTAATTAGGTATTTAATTTTGTTCGACGGCAAAAAAAACTTAAGACGCGTTTAAATTAAAAGATTGATTATTAAAGGATATTATGCGAAAATTCAAAATTATTCCGTAAGTAATTTAAACTTATTTAGGTTATAATTCTAAAATACGGTATCGTAAAAAAGGATATTTATAACTTCGATAAAACGGGCTTTTTAATAAAACTTTTTATAATATCGGGCATAATAATTATAAATATTAAAAAAGGTAAAAAACTTAAACAGGCGTAATAAGGTAATTAGGAATAAGTAATAATTATATAAGCTATTAATTCGCAAAATTAAGTTTTATTATTATTTATTATTATAATAGGGAAAAATTACCTTAAATTCTGGTATCGAAAATATTAATTATTACCCGATTAAAAGCTTAATATATGCCATAATAATTAAATAATAAACAAATTAAGTTTAAAATAAATTTAATACTTTAATAAATATATACAAACGCGTACGAAAAAAACTAAACGTTTCTTTATTTTCGACGGTTACGAAAATTACTATTCGATCGAATTTAAAAAATATTACGTAAATTATAATATTATTACTTTTTATATACCCGCGTATTCCTTTTATCGGCTTTAACCTTTCGACGTATCCTGCCTTTTTATTTTAAAACGCGTTTATTCGTTATATATCGAAAATTTAATACGACGTTACCATATTTATATCGCAAAAAAAGATTTCCTTATTAACTTTTACGACGCGTTTAAAGTTATCATAACGTCCGATAATATCAAATCGGGCTTTTAAAAAGCTGGATTTATTTTATTCGATCTTAATAACGTTTTATTCGATTTAGAAATTCCTCCAGTTATATTTATACCAACCGTTTCCCCGCTTACCTTTACCGGTTCCAATTTTTCGCCCCTTACGAAAACCCTTATAAATATCCGTAAAGTAATAAAATAAGGACGTTACTTACAAAAAAGGATTAAAAATTATTAGGGTAGCTCGCTGACAAAAATCGTTAAATCGGTTAATTTATTAGTTAAAAGTTTCCTGGTGCTTTAGCATAAAGTTGCTTTCCTGGAACAAAACGTTACCTAATTACGCGAAACTAACCACATCTTAAGCAGACGTCGGAGGACCAAAAATAAACGTTTTTAAAAAGGAGGGATACTTACTATACAAAAGGGACAAGCTTTTTTAGCCGAAAAAGAAGAGGGTGGTAAAAAAATGCAGCCAACAGCGGCTAAAGGTAATCGTCGTAAAAGGGTTGCGACGAAAGAACGGAAGTATGGCATTTGCGGCAAGCCCGGATATAATACGCGTACTTGTAATAAAGCTATAAATACGTCTAGCGAAGAAAAATCCGATTAATTTAAATCAATACGATATATTATTATTAAGTTATTTAAATTTATTATTATAAGGTGCCAAAAAGTGTATCGCTCGCTTGTGTGTCTCGCTCGCTTGTGTGGTACGTTAGTTGTTAATGGATCTATTGAAAAATTTGTGTATAAAGTCATAACTTCTGTTGCAACGCTACATACAATTGCGAAATCACTGCAAAAACAACCCGTTTTTCGGATAACCCTATACCGCCAGATGGGTTTATACTGGTGAGATCGGTCGGTTAATGTTCGGTTGTTGGACGCCGCCCTTTAAAGCTGTGTTCTCATAATAAGAAATATAAGTTTTTTTAACTAAAACGGACGGATTAAGGTTGTGAATATATGTTAGAGCAAATCCTTGATGTCTTATTTAACTAGCTACCAGCTATCTCAAGACGGAGAACTGTCTTGTTTATCTGTTCTAAGTCCATGACGTCTTGGAGAAGGAGCCTCCAGCCAATGAGGAAAGTGCATATCAATATAAATCCTAGCTTCTTTTTTACCATAATGCTAAATTAGTGATTATATGTTATAATTTAATTAATTAAAAGCTTTTTAAATTACTCTTTATCGTATTCTTTTAATGTTGTTATTTGTTACCGTCTGTTTGTAAAGGTTATTTATATTAAGCTTTCGGTTACCGTTTGGTTGCCTTTGCTAGCTCAGGCCTCTGCTGGCTCGTTTCCCAATATACTGCTATATCACTCTAAAAATTAACTAATCGAATGCCAAATCCAGGTAACGAACCAGCAAGGGCTAAGTTGTGGTTGCGCGAACAGAGGTCTCGTTTGGTGCGCCGTCATCAAATTATCACTTTTCCTTCCATTTCTTTTAAGTGTGAGATAAGCGAGTGTGGGCGCTAACCACAAGAGCAAAAGATCAGCAATTCCAAACCCCAATTGGGGTTTGGACTTACCTTACCAAGGTCAGGCCCTATTTTTGAGGCTGTGGCTGCGCTTGCGGCGCAGCTGTGGCTAGGTCTTTCCAAAAACCTGAAGCTCTAAGTACCGACCCACAAGTGACACGTAAATAGACCTACAAAACCTCAAATGTGAGGCCTGACATTAAGCTGTGAATTTTTGGCCTCGATCTGTACGCTTCCATACAAAGTTTTAAGAAACCTTTTACAAGAACTCCCAAATATAATAGCAATTAAAATTAATTATAAAATAAGGAAAATTATAAGTATAACGTACGAGATCAGTACTCCGGATGGATCAGTACTCCGGATGGTTTTTAGCACCCCGCGATAATAAATTCAAATTAATTAACCATAACATATTAAATTAATTAAAATTAATCGGATTCTTTATCATTAGACGTCTTTATAACTTCCTGACAAGTATGCGCATTATGTCCGGGCTTGCCGCAAGCGCCATATTTCCGTTCTTTCGTTTTAATCCTTTTGCGACGATTACCTTCAGCCGTTATTGGCTGCATTTTTTTACGACCCCCTTCCTTTTCGGCCAGGAGAGCTTGTCCTTTTTGTATAGTAAATGTTTTTCCTTTTTAAAAACGTTTGTTTTTAATTTTGCAACGTTTGCTAAGGACGTAGTTGGTTTCGCGTAATTAGGTAGCTTTTTATTTTAAAAGAATAATTTTATGCCAAAATATTAAGTAATTTTTGGCTAATAAATTAACCGATTTAACGATTCTTGTCGGCGAACTACCTTAATAATTTCTGATTTTTTTTTTGTAAATAACGTCCTTATTTTATTACTTTATGGATATTTATAAGGGTTTTCGCAAAAGGCGAAAGATTAGAACCGGCGGAGGTAAGCGGCGAGACGGTTGGTATAAGTATAACTAAAGGAATTTCTAAATCGGATAAAACGTTATTAAGATTAAATGGAATAAGTCCGGCTTTTGCAAATCCGGATTTGATATTATCGGACGTTATGGCAGCTTTAAACGCGTCATAAAAGCCAGTAAGGAAATTTTTTTTCGCGATATGGGTATGATAATATCGTATTAAATTTTCGATGTATAACAAATAAGCGCGCTTTAAAACAGAAAAATAGGATACGTCGAAAAGTTAAAACCGATAAAAGGAATATGCGAATATGTAAAAAGTAATAATGCCGTTATTTATATAGTATTTTTCGAATTCGATTAAATAATAATTTTCGTAACCGTTAAAGATAAGGAAACGTTTAATTTTTTCGTACGCGTTTATATATGCTTATTAAAATATTAAATTTATTTTAAACTTAATTTGTTTATTATTTAATTATTATAGCTTATATCAAGCCTTTAATTAAGATAATAATTATTATTTTCGATATTAAGAATTAAAATAGTTTTTTTTATTAAAATAATAAATAAAGGTATAATTTAATTTTGCGAATTAATAATTTATATAATTATTATTTAACGTACCATATAAGCGAGTCGGACACTTTTTCACACTCCGCGATAACAAATTCAAATTAATTAACTATAATATATCAAATCAATTCAAATTAATCGGATTTTTTATCGTTAGACGCCTTTATATCCTCTTTATAAGTACGCGCATTATATCCGGGCTTGCCGCAGACGCCATATTTCCGTTCTTTCGTTTTAACCCTTTTGCGACGATTACCTTTATCCGCTGTTAATTGCATTTTTTTACCACCCCCTTTTTTTTCGGTCAAAAAAACTTATCCTTTTTGTATAATAAGTATTCCCCCTTTCTGAAGACGTTTATTTTTAATCCTACGGCGTTTGTTGAAAATATAATTGTTTCGCGTAATTAGACGTTTTCTTCCCGCAAAAAAATAGCTTTATGTAAAAATAACATGTAACCTTTTGTTATAAAATTAGCCGACTTAATTATTCTTGTTAGCAAATTACCTTAATAATTCTTAATCTTTTTTTGCAAATAACGTTTTTATTTTATTATTTTACGGATATTTTTAAAGGTTTTTGCGGGCAAAAAATAAAATTAATAAAAGTAAACGGGGAAATAATCGGTATAAGTATAATTTAAAAAATTTCCAAGTTGGATAAAACGTTATTAAGATCGAATAAAATAAATCCAGCTTTCGCGAATCCAGATTTAATATTATCGGACGTTATAATAACTTTAAACGTATCGTAAAAGCCGAAAAGGAAATCTTCTTTCGCGATATAAATATAATAACGTCGCATTAAGTTCTCGATATATAACGAATAAACGCGTTTTAAAACAGAAAAGCAGGATACGTTAAAAGGTTAAAGCCGATAAAAAAAATAAACAAATATACAAAACGTAATAATGCCATAGTTCGCGTAATATTCTTCGAATTCGATCGAATAATAATTATCGTAACCGTTAAAAATAAAAAAAACGTTTCGATCCTTTTATACGCGTTCGTATATATTTATCGAAATATTAAATCCATTTTAAACCTAATTCGTTTATTATTTAACCATTATAACTTATACCGAACTTCCAATCGGGTAGCAATTAATATTTTTAATACCAGGAACTAAAATAATTTTTCCCCGCCATAATAATAAATGGCGGTAAAACCTAACTTTGCGAATTAATAGCCTATATAACTATTACCCATTCCCGATTACCTTATTACGCCTGTTTAAGTTTTTTACGTCTTTTAGCACTTATAATTACCATACCGCATATTATCAAAAACCCTATTAAAAAGCCCGTCTCGTCGAAGTTATAAATATCCTCTTTTGCGATACCGTATTTTACAATTATAACCCGAATAAACTTAAACCATTTACGAAACACTTTTAAATTTTCGCATAATACCCTTTAATAATTAATCTTTTAATTTAAACGCATCTTAAGTTTTTTTTGCCGTTTAATAAAGTTCGACGCCTAGTTAATTCCGACGCGTCACGCAACGCGCTAAGCCAGCAATAAATTTGCCATATCTTTAACGTATTAAAGCCGGACAGAAAACGCTCGCGCATCTAGATTAAGGATTTTTTCGATAATCGATTTCTTTTCGGTCGGCGTCAGCTTTCGCAAATTCGGAATAATATCAGCTCGGGAGGATTTACTAGTACATCGGTTCTTTAAAGTAAATAAGGCGACATAATATATAGAACCAAGGCGTCTAAAACTAATTTTCGGGTCTTTTTTTCTCGCCTGGACAGCTAGGTTCATCCTAACCTCCTTTATAAAACGTTCCATAACGTTGGTATTAAGAAATGGATGATTAAAGATAGGTGATTAAAATGCCTAGAAAAGTGTCCGACTCGCTTATGTGTCCGACTCGCTTGTGTGGTACGTTATTTTTAATTACCTTATTAAGCTTATTTAAATTTTTTACGTTTTTTTATATTTATAATTATTATATTTAATATTATAAAAAACCTTATTAAAAACCTTATCTTATCGAAGTTATAAATATCCTTTTTTGCGATACCGTATTTTATGATTATAACCCGAATAAGTTCGAATTATTTACGAAATATTTCTGGATTTTCGTATAATATTTTTTAATAATTAATTTTTCGATTTAAACCCGTTTTAAATTTTGTTTGCCGTTTAATAAATTTTGACGCCTATTTAACTCCGATACGTTCTGCGACGCGTTAGGCAAGCAGCAAATTAGCCATATTTTTAACGTATTAAAACCGGATAAGAAACGTTTGCGTATTTAAGTTAAGGATTCGGTCGATAATGGATTTTTTTTCGGTCGGCGTTAATTTGCGCAATCTGGGTATATAGTCGCTTTGGGAAGGTATACCGGTATATCGTTTATGTAAAGAAGAATGAGCAACTTTATATATAAAATTAAATGTCGCATAATTAAGTTTCGGGTTTCGTTTTTTAGCCTGAACGGCTAGGTTTATTCTTGTTTTTTTTGTAAGCCGTTTCATGTTATTAGTGTTAAGAAGTGGACAATTGAAGTTAGGTTGTTAAAAAATGACAAAAACCATCCGGAGTACTGATCCATCCGGAGTACTGATCTCGTACGTTATACAGTATTAAAAATATTTCTAATAGTATTTACAACTTTCTAATCGGGCCTGCTATGGTGGAAATATTAAAGAAACAAATCAATTTCTCGTTCTGCTGATATTTTCCAACCGGAACGCCCTCATAGCTGCGACAACGCAAGCACCGCATCCAACATTTTGCCATGGACGTTCCAAGGGTAATTCAGTATGGGAGAAGCCCGCAAAGCTATTTTTTGGCCGTACCGGTTGTGGCTGTTGCGTTGCAGCCATGAGGGCGTTGCGGTCGCCTATTTCTCAGACTTAAACCTAGCCATATTAGCGCGGTTACTGTCCACAAACCTTTTTTGAAAAAAAACTCCTGTATGCATATTAGATTATATTCGACGCGTAGGCGAAATACCAGACCTACCGGAGGTAACTTGGTTGTAAAGTAAATTCTTTTATTTAAAACTTTTAATCCTTTGTAAGAAATGGAAGCATTGGGAGGAATTCGACGATTTTGGTGACAACGTACAGATTAAGACCCCTTTCGCACAGAAACGACTCAGGCCTCGCTAGCTCGTTAGGGGGATACGGCATTTGATTGGTTTATCTCTAGCGTAATACAGGACTACATTTGGAAACGAGCCAGTAAAGAGGCCTGAGCTAGCTGAGTAAAGTTAGGTTAGATCAATTAGGTTAAGACTAGTTAGTTTAGGTCGGTGATAAGATCGGCGATAAGGATAGCTTAGGAGCGAAGGCTTCCCCCCCAGATTCCAGGACATTGCCAGGTCTCGTACGCGCCATACAAATTAGCAGGTACCTAAGAGACAGACCCGCGCCCCATGGCTTTCAGGGTTTCCAGGCTTCAAAAACAGAGTCGACGATAGTATCAACTAGATTAGGTCAGTTAGGTCGGTTAGGTCAGTTAGGTCAGTTAGGCCAGTTAGGCCAGTTAGGCCAGTTAGGTTTTATCACGTTAAACAAGCTGGTTTACAGCTAAGAGCGAATCCGCCTTCCTCTCCAACGAACTCTAAAGAAATGTTTCGGACGCACGGGCCCGCTGTTGACTGTGCGAATTGTTTTGTCCACACATGGTACTTCGACTGATTTGGGATTTCTGGACATATGGCGGCATTTTTTGAGGGGTAGGCAACCAACCACAAACACGACATAAATACCTGGGCCTTTGTCCGACCTTCATTTCCCGTTCTCGCCTTATTAGTTTAGTTCCGGTTAGCACTGCAATTCCGGGCTAATTGGTAGAACCTACCGATATCATCCACTTACTCTTCCCGGACCCGGCATAGGGCCTATCTCCTCCCTAAGAGCGTTCCGAATTTAAGCTATACTCTAAGCTTAAAGGATTCCACTACACTTCCAACACATGGCTCCATCCATAATGAAAAGTAATTCACTATGTCATCTTCCCGACCAGCCTTGAAAGTCTCCTTCTGACAATATTATTAGGCTCGGATAATGACAGCCAAGTAACATGGCAGACAGCATGGTGGGCACTAGTGCCTCTTGCACTCGCAGCGATGGCTCAGCCAGTAGGCAAGGTCTTTGGACGAAGTGACCAAGGACTTCGTTTCTATGCTCGATCGTCACCAATCGTCTGCGCCGGGGACATGCTCTACTTCCTCGTTGTGTTACTCCTGGGCTTCAGTCTTGATGCTTCCATTTTCCTCAATAACGCTAGGTACGAGATCCGGGAAAGGTTTGAAGGGGAAGACGCGATACGAGACGGAAGGAATCCCGAAAGCAAGCAAATATGGCGTTGGATTATCTGCATCATTGGAGGAGTAACGCTCGGGTCTGTCAGGATCTTCTCCATGGGAAATATCCCCATAACGAAGTCCATCGCTGCTTTATTTTTCGCGTCACTAGTATTGGGCGAGATTATCATCTTCGCGGCGCGCAGCCAGCTACTCAGTCCCCACTTCGGTAATGGAACCATCGACATGCCTACTTGGAGAACCTCCGGTGGATTTCTACGACAGACCGCTAACTTACTGGAGTACTTTTTCACCGACAAGGCTAGCCAGCTTCCCTTCAAAATCTGCCTATTTATTCACCTTCTTATTGCGATTGCCGTTGGAGGAGTATTGGCCGGAAATAGCGAGTCTTTCCTTATTTCCCTGGTAGTACTCTCGATCCTTGGAACTTGTATGCTTCGACTCGTGATGAAAATTCTTTCACAGGAAGTGATCCGGGAAGCCGCAAGTGCAGCCGCCATTTTCTCTCGCACACCAGTTCGGTCTTTCACCTTTTTTGGGTACTTATTTCTTTTAGTTTTTTCCCTGAACTTATTCGTCGAACTCGAAGACCCTGTTATTCTTGTCTTGCAGAACATGCTCAGGTCGGTTTGCTTAGCACTTTTTTGTTTAGTCTGTCGAATCAAAATAGCCAGTTCATGGGTTTCTTCCATCCGCTACGCCCTAGTGTTGTTTTCGTTTCCAAGTCTTCCTTTCCTTTACTATACTTGCGTCTTTCTTTTACCTCAGCCCGTACGAAGGTTCAACAACCGTGTCTTTGACTGGTTCATGGAATCACTAGGGATCGGTGGTGAACACAGGCTCGACTTGTTCCTAGTGTGTCTTACATCATTTGTTTTTAGCGGCCTTGGGTATTCAATACTTTATTCCCCATTGGGAACATATAAGCCGAACATAGTCGAGAAATTAGGGTAACGCCCATTAAGATACAGAACCCAGCCTAAGTTTTAGGTTCTGCTAAAGAAAAAGTGAATAAAGGCGCTAGAGGGAGGAGAGGAGGACTAAATCGTTAATATTTTCGTTATGAATAGGTTGTTATCTGTCCGGTTATCTGAGGCGGCCATCTTTGGTGTCATAGGAGAGCATTTAGAGGCAGGAAAAGACTTCACTTTGAAATCTTGGTGCATTACACGGCCGTGCTCGTCGAAAATAGCGCCAGTTACTTATCAAAATCAGCGGACATAACAGCGATTTCTCGAAGTAATCTAGAATCAAAACGGCATCGGCACTGGCACAGATCATACTCCATATAGTACATCCACTTCTCCCCATCCACACCGCCCCATGCAACATCATCGATCACTTGGTGGGCTACTAAAAGTGCAGTGAAGTCACCTCTTGGCGAACGTTCAAATGGCCATCTCACATTGGTGAGGGGTTGGTCATCGAGAATTTGGTCACCGCGTTATGGTGAATGCAAAACGGCATCTTTCTGGGAGACCAAAAGCAGTGAATGGCGAGCAAAGATAACGGGCGCACATCACCTAACTCTAATCTAGTCGTTTTCGACATTTTGTACCGCTGACGCATTGGCACTGTGGGAATCATAACGTAAGCAGTTTGGTGTTCTATTTACATAAGGGTACTTCTTGAGCGGCTCGTTCTAGTGTATTTAGTCGAGGAGAAATAGACGGAAAAGTATATCTAAGTACATTCTGCTCCACCATAAATATCTAAAGAGTATCAAAGAGGAAGCCAGTTTCGCTCCTAGCTGTAACGCATACAGATGCTTGCAAAATCGGTGTCACGACTTCTGCAGCCAAAATAAAAGTCTGGGCACAGACCATGTAGGCCGTTTTTAGCGCTGACATTCTATATAAGTGGCGACGAAGTGATCTGTAAGTGGAAGCAAAACGATACTGCACGGTGCTTCGTACAGTAAGTTTCAAATCAGTGGGGTAGTGACAGTGTCCAAACTGGAAAATGACACTGTATCCCATCCAAGAATAAAGTACCAAGCCACTAGAGTACAGTCGACTGCGAAATTGGTTTCCGCTTTTCAGTGTGTACACACAGTTTTAATGCTGCACAGCCCCGATTTATTCTGTACAGTGCTTTACCCAAAATGAACCTAGTGCTTGCAAGAGTTCGAAGACCAGTTAAAATGCAGCTGCTCAGCTGAGTTGCCGCGTATTACGTCACCCACACCACGGAAGCTAGGCACCGCTGACAGCACTCGTTCAACTTCTACATGAGAAACTATACGTATTCAATTCGAACGGCATGTGTGATGCCGTTACTTGATTGTGACGCGACCCTGCTGACAAGCACGGTGGCAGACGAATGAGATACGCTTCATTGCACATGCTAGAGTAAGCTAAGATAAGATAACATGACATAGGAGACTCGTTACGATCGCGTGATTCTGTTTCGGCCAGCGTTTGACAGTTAATTGAGTCCAGCTCTCATTGCACACTGCACGCGCTGCCTCTCTTATCTCAACTTCCATCGCGTCTAAGAGTAAGCCTTCATCGGTTCCTACGCGTCGGGCAATTGGTAGACCAGTGACCTATTTTACCACACGAAAAGCACTTGTCTCCGGACGTAGGTCTCGACGGCGTTGCGCTACCCTGCCTACGCCGTGGACAGTTACTAGACCAGTGCCCCGTCTGCCCACAGCTGAAGCATTTATCACTTGAAGGAGTCCGTGAAGGCGTCGTGGCGCTTCCCCTGCTACGGCTTGGGCAGCTGCTGGACCAGTGGCCGGGCTGGCCGCAAGTGTAGCAGTTCCCGCTCGGGGACGACGCTGATGATCTCGGTGGCGTTATGCTTCCCTTCTGGGGGCTCGGGCAATTGCTGGTCCAGTGACCCGTTTTACCGCAGTTGGAGCAGCTCGTGTTCGAGGGAGATTTAGACGGCGTGGTGCTTCCTTTCTTGGGGTGTGGGCACTCGCTGGACCAGTGACCGGGTTGACCGCAATTAAAACAGTCGTCACTAGAAGAAGACCGTGCCGGCGTTGTGTTTGCAGCCGGCGTTGCCGAAGCCGCTGATTGAGAGCTCGAAATCGATAGCGTGTAAAAGGATGCGCTTAGGATAGCAACACCATTCGCAGCACTTGCCGCTACGGTCTTTTGACGGTCATCGTACTCCCTGCCTAAAGCATCCTCGAAGCTAACAGCAAGTTCCTTGAAGGCATCGTGCACAAGGTCCGGAGTATACGTCCATCCCGTCGACGACTCCGAAAACGACTTCGTTAGATCCTCAATAAACCGTATCGTAATATTCTCTATACTCTGCTTTAATCCTCGAGACGTACTCGCCAAATATCGGTTGCTCCACAGATTCTTGTATAAGCCCCGCTGATGCTGCACTAGATCTGGGATATCGTCTTTGACGAACTTGAGCGTCTGCTGGCTGATGTGCTTGCCTAGCTCTACGAGCGCAGACTCCGGCATCGAAGTTCTAGGTCCGAACTGCCTCATGGCCTCGGACACGGCTAGTAGAGCATCACAGATGCCTTCTGATGTATTCTGGTCGAAGACAAAGAATTTATAGAGATCCCACGAGCTTTGAGACGTATACGCCGAGGATACCATATAGTCAAAGATCTGTTTGAGACTCTTCAGGCTGTTGTCGAAGGATTTGGTATATGCCCTGTATTTCTTAGCAGTGTTGTCTGCCTTGGTTCCTCGAAGCTCGCGACCCGGTTCCGTGTTAAGCTGCTCGCCATCTCTACCCTTCTCTATAAGAAGTCGTTAGTATATACCACCATGAGTGATCGCGAAACGAACCTTTCATTAATTGAAGAGTTCTTTCTCGGCACGTTCTTCTAAGGTCGTCCATCCAGTTATCTTCCTGCCAAGCTGTATTCAGCTCGCACAGCGCCTTGCACAGCTCCATAGCGAACAGTCTCCGGAAGCAGCTTTCATTTGGGCAGTAATTGGCCACATAGCTAGGATGGAATCCGTTCACGACGCGGACAACGTGGCCATTCGGTAACGTCAAGCTATGTACCTGATTGGTCTTACCAGGCCCTTTCCCAGAAAAGGAGAGGTCGTCCTGACCATGGATTCGCCAGCACGCGAAAAGAACCTCGGGCTCTTTTGCCTCTACCATGGAGATGAATGTGTTATATGCACGCTTCGCTTCGTTGGATAGTTCTTTCGAGGAGATCTGCTCGGTGATGAATGGGAACGCATCGAATACGCTCGTTGTTTTCAGACCTCCAGGGCCATTCACAAAGGCGAGCGACTTGTCCAGGTAGGCCAGGGTATCACATTCGTCTCGAACCCACTCCACGTCTGCAGTGAAGACCTGTGACTTGGCTGGTTGTTGCAGCGCAATGACCAGACCACCTGTCATGTCTGGTTTGGCAAGCCATGCGGCGAAACCGGCTTCGTGCTTGGTAGGAGTGGTCCTGTTATCGCGGACCATGGTGTTGCCAAAGGTCTCGATTATCTCTGCATGTTTGCCGACTCCATGGGAATGCTTCTGCTTGGCGCTCGGCAGAAATCGCTTTAGGCGGTGGTCGACGGGGATTCCGTTGCACAAGTGTCTATCATTTGGCGAAGCCATAATTTGAGTAGAAGTATAGTCAGAATCATAAAGCTATCTGAAGATCTCCGAGACGACGTCGTGGTCATATATACGGGCAGCAAAGCATAGTTCCCGAGTCAATTCAACGTGTGGGGGGTGCCTCTCGCTGGATGCACCGTCAGGCTGTGTAGCCGCAGTTGCACAGCCGCGTTCACATATCTCTGATGCATCACAGCCAATCAAGAAAGCCATGGCGCGTAAACCATGAAACATATCGCGTATCCAAGTCATGAGCGCACCCTTTTTGACATTCCGTGTCCTGCACTGCTAAGGGTTGCCTTTGTACATTCCGTTAATGTTCGTAGTATGTGGCGTGGGTATCATAATGCGAAGCACAGAGGCACAGTACCTTCACGAACACCCATATAAGCTCTAGCCCAGTTTTGGTAAAGCGTCATGCCAAGGTCAGCAGGGCTGTCCAGCTTTAAACTGAGTGTGCACGCGAAAAAGCGGAAACCGATTTCGAAGCAGACTGTACCTAGTACGACAAAAGCGCAGAATGGGAGGGCCAAAAAAGGCTTCCATGGTCTGTGCCCAGAAATTATTTTAGTGCAGCAGGGGTGACACTAATTTTGCAAGCTTCTGTATTAATGCTTAAAAAGTTTCCAATTTTCTACATCATTCATTAAAAACTTGGTTAAATTTATCCTGGCGTGCACCTATTGTCAGATATAGGGGACATCAGTTGTGTTGTTGTATTATGCTAGATACGTGTGCTGTTGCACGCGTACAGCGTTAAGTAGCTTAGCCACGGAACATGTATGGGCCGATCAGTAGGTGACCTTTCCGTATATGGGGTGCGCTACGTACTCCCCAGCTAGCTGACACACCCCTTTAACGCCTTAAAGTCTTTACGGCGTTAATCGTTACACTTTATTACTTCTTAAAGCCATAGCTGTCCATTTTACCTTTCCTCTGGCGATTAAATCCTTTTAATTAGTTAATTTTTCGTTTAAAATAACCTTTAAAGCTTTTTTCTGTTAATTTAAAGCTTTTATAATATTTATTAATTTTAGTTATTTTTTAAAATTTTTAAAAACTTTTTATAATAAGGCTTTAGTTAATCTATTAACTAATATATCGCTTATAGGCATATAATTTATTTTAATTAAAAATTTTTTGGTTATTTTTTGCAATTAATAATTATATATATTTACGTACCGTAATTTTGTTTATAAAAGTACGATATCGGCGTTAATTAATTATATAATTTATTAATTATCGTATTATATATTTAACGGTTTTATATTAACTTTTAACTTTTAATTTTTTAATTAATTAAAAATTAAATAAAGTTTTTTTAATAATTTACGTAAAAGATAATAATTTTATTTCGGTTATAAAAATAATTATTATATTTTATTTATTCGTCCGTTATTTTATTATTTTTCCGAAAAATTTATTATATAAACTTAAAAACTTTTTCGATTAATTATATTATCCGTAAAAAAGGCGTTATTTTAGATATTTATCGAATTTTTATCATTAAATTATAACATTAATATTTTAATATCGATTAAATATAATATAATTTTATTAATAACGTTATAATATATATTATTAAAGTTTTAATTAAATCGTATAAATCGGGATGTTATAAAAAATATATTAAGTTATATATTAATTATAATATATAAAATAAAACCGATTTTTTTTAATATTTATTTATTAAGCTTAAATAAACTAAATTAAAATTTGATAATAATTTAATGTTTATTATTAACGTTTTTAAAAAATTATTTAAACTTTTTTTAAAAATTAAGTTAATTAATTTATTTATAAAATTAAATTAAAATAATTTAATTTTTTTTAAGTTTATTTTTAATTATTTCGATTTTAAAAAATTATTATAAGTTTTTATTATTTATAAAAATATATCGTTTTTATATTTATTAAATTAATTAATTGATAAGGTTTTAATACTTTTTATTATACGTAATAACTATATCGTTAACGTAAAAAATAAAAGCATCTTTTAATAAAAAAAATAATATATTTGTAAAAAATGGGATTAAATCTTAAATTTTTAAATATATTGGTAAAATTTTTTTTACTAAAATAAAGGCGATTTTTTTAATCCGTATAATATTTTCTTAATTAGGAATATTTTATTACGTTATAAATATTTTGGGGGCGTTTTTATATATATTTTATAAGGTAGGTTTACGTTAATAAAAGCGTTTATAACGTTATATTATTTAAGCTTTAAGTTAAACTTAACCGTAATAACGATTAAAGTTCGAAATAACTTTCCAGTAAATATAAATACGTATATATTATTATATACGTTTTTAAGTTATTAATTATCTCGTATAACGAAACGGGCCTTATATTTTTAAAGCTAATTATGCTTATTAAACTTATAAACGTATATTTATATACATCCTAATACCTGTTTTTTTTTAATAAACGATTAATTAATAATTTTCCAGGACTTTATTTCCTTATAATTTTATAAGTAAGCCGTTTCGGCGTTCCGAAATATCTTTTTTAACGAGTATATATTTAGCTTTTTATAATTTTATAACGGTAATAGCAAATTTCGCTTATATATCCGGTTTAACGACTTAAGTAACGTTTTTATTTTTGTTATATTAAACCCTTTTTGATTAAGGCGGCGCGTATTTCGGATTTTTAATTTTTTTTAAATTTCCGTAACTTACCGGCCGGTTATTATGCGTACTTACAGAATAAATTATTTGTTTTGCATTAAATGCGGCCTTTTAAACTTTATGGTCGTTTTTGATAATATTCTTTTAATTTGGAAGGTACGGGGAGCTTATATTTATAACCCGTAAGGTACTTTCGTTTTTTACCGTTATTCTATGTTAAATAAAAGGACGGAAGCTTAAGGTTACCTTTATTACTTCCGTCGGTATAATAATTATAGTAATTATTAATGCAAACGTTAATAACGGTAATAATTTAAAGGTCGGAAATAATTCGAATAAAGCGGTCGTATAAGGATAATTAATCTTATACGAATAAGCTTGTTTTTTTTTATTTCGTACGTTTTTTTCGCCTGTGCCACCTTAAAACTATTCTTCCGATCTAGCCGGTAACTGAATCCCGTTTAGGCTTTTATCCTTTTTTTTTGGATATATATTAAGTAGCTATTAACCTGATTAAGTATTTTTACTTATCGGAATAAAATCTGCAGTTTATTTTCCGTAACGTAAAGGAGGTTATTTTTAAGGTTTTTGATGTTATTAAAAAAGGTAATTTTTTAATTAAATTATACGTTTTAAATAATGATAACTTTATTCGTTAATAGGTTCCAAACCTTATAAATATTTGTTAATTGGTAACCGACGAAGAAATTAATTTATGCTTTAAGATTTAGCTTTCAAAGCCTTTGTTTTTTTTTATGGCGGTAATTATCATAACGTAGGCCATATAGCTATAAGTACGTAAGTAGGCCTTTTAAGGTTTCCAATTAAATATTATAATGCCATTTTTATACGTTAAATACATATAATAAATTTTATATGGAATTTATTAAAACAAAAAGTATTTAAGGGTACGGTTATATAAATATATTGCCATTTTAAAGATATATACGATTAAGAATGTTAATAACTTAACGCCATTTCGTATCGTAATCGTTCTTTTCTTAATTATACCTTTTAAACGTTTTATATCCCCGTTTTGGGCCTAGGTATATAATGTTAAGGGTTTAAGTTTGATATTAAAAGAAAGTAATTAAAATATATCTCGAAGTTAGTAATTTTTTAAGATTTCGTTATCGTATTTAATTACTTATAGGAAAACCTTGTTTTGGTTTTTTAGGATTTTTAAAAGGTATCAAAACGTTATAATTAATATAGCTTGTTTTCGGTTTTTTAGGTAAATATCCTAGATAAAGCTTAAGTATTTATCGGTAATAAACATAACGTATTTATATCCTTTAAGGTTTTTTTCGAAATTAGTAAAATCGACGGCGATTTTCTGGCTTAATCGGGATGCTTCCTTTCGAAGTTCGCGACGTATTTATCTTTTTACCTTTGTTTTGCTATATGTTTAATATTCGATTATTATAAAACCTTTTAATCGGATTCCTTTAATATAGGATTATAACTAAACGATTACTTCGGGGCCTAAATAGCCTAGGTATAAGTGCCATATAATACCATTATTTATAAGTAATAATTTTTTTATTTATAAATTAACGTTTCGTTTATAAGTTATAAAGGTTTTATAAAAGGTAATTACGTTAATATTTTCGATAACAAATTAATGAAACTTATTTATTAACGTAATTATAAGTTAATTATATTTATTTCGAATATAATTATTAATCCTTTAATTATTTTATTAATAATTCTTTTTCCGGAATTATCGGAATAATATTAAATTATATATGAATTTTTTATAATAAGTTATATCATAAAACCGTAACGTTTTCGTACCGCTAAGGCTTTAAAATAACATATTAACCTTTCCGTACCTTTTAATTAAAACGAAGCTATTATTTACGTATATTCCATTACTTTATACGATTAATCTAAAATTTAAAAACTTATTAATAAGGTTAAAAATATATATTATAAACTTTAAATCCAGGATGCATAAATTCTTTAAAAAATAAAACGAAACGTTTATAATATTACGTTAATTAATAATTAAAAAGTACGTTAAAACTTGTTTTATTCCCTTTAAAAGTTCATCTATTTTTATAATTAATTCTTTTATAATTTTCGATAAGCAGTTAATTTTTTCCTTTAAAAATTAATTAATAATCATTCGGTTTCAAACGAATAATTTTAAATTTTCGTTAAATCGGAAACTTTTAAAACTTTATTAAGGAATGCATAAAAGTACTAAGTTAACCTATAATAATTATTTAAGCACGTTTTGTACCGTATACCTTATATATTTAATTCCTAACGTTTTCGTTTATTAACGTTTTAATCCGTATAAAAACCTTTATAATTACCTTATTTCGGCGGTCGTACCAAAGTTTTTTTTCGTGATTAAAAATTAATAAGCTTAATTTCTTTTTAATCGGGATTATCTTAATTAATAAAATTTACGGAAGTCGCGTAAAACGTAAAAAACGTTACTTTAACGTTTTTCAATATAAATGGTTAATAAGCTATAATTTAATAGTTTAAAAGGTTAGTTATTACCTTTTAGTAATTAATCCTATTATTATCGATTTTTTTTATTATTATTTAAAAAGTTATTATCTAGGTCTTTATAATAAAAGTTAAAGTTATACATAAATCGTTAACTTATATAATCGTTATATTTATTTCTGGGATACCATATCGTTACCCTTAAGCCATAATTTTTTGCCATCTTACAATTTATTCGTTTAGTTTTTTGCCAAACTTCGAGGCTTACTTTAGCTTTTCGCGGTACTTTCGTTAGGTATTAATCAATAGCCTGCCGTCGTACACCTTGCCGGACTCAGCCAGCTTGGCGTACCACTTTCGCAGGTTCTTCCTTAAAAAAAGACTTATTCCCTTAATCGCTGGAAATATAGATTTTAGGACTTATTTCGTAAGGTTGTTAATATTCTTACGGAAGGTATCGTACATTCGATCTTTGTAAATATATGCTATAAATTCTTAATTATAAACCTATTTACTTTCGGTTATTATTTTAAGGACGTTCGTAAGATAACTTGTAAGGTTAATATTTTCGAATATATTATCGGAAGCTGGGGTATTATTTCGCGTTTAAAGATAAATTCGTTTTTTCGGATATAAAATTATATCGGGTTTTATAAGTTTAATAAGTTACGAACGTAATTAATTAAGATCGATAAAGTTCTAAATATTAAGCGCGTACGCTTTAAATTAAAATTCGCCTTTAAAGCGGTTTTAATCCTTAAATCCCTGGTAAATAATTTAAGATACCGACTATACGGTTATTATTATTATTATTAAAGTATATTAATGATTTTTACTGATATATAGCCTATATCGTCTTAACAATAGCTGATTAATTAATATTTGCGCGAATTAAGCAAATAAAACTTTTAATTGTTAGATATAGGGGATATCAGTTATGTTGTTATATTATGCTAGATACGTGTGCTGTTGCACGCGTACAGCGTTAAGTAGCTTAGCCACGGAACATGTATGGGCCGATCAGTAGGTGACCTTTCCGTATAT
>QJNU01000990.1:0-19647 GCA_004154915.1 Monosporascus ibericus | reverse complement strand
AAAAAATTTAAAAAATTTAAAAAATTTAAAAAATTTAAAAAATTTAAAAAATTTAAAAAATTTAAAAAATTTAAAAAATTTAAAAAATTTAAAAAATTTAAGAAAATTATTAAAGTCTTTAATAAAATATATAAGTAAGTATACGTATATATATATTTTTTTTAAAAAAAAGCTGTAAAAATTATTTATAAGTTAATAAAGGATATGTAATTTTTAATAGTACTTAAAATAAAGTAATAATGAATAATATTGTTTTCGTTAAGATGTTAGACTTGGTTGTTATTAATAACTTCGTATTTAGTGTTGTGAACCGATTCAGGAAGTGGGTAAATTTAGGAACTAGGGTCAATACACTAGCCCTTGTCCACACACTTCATACTACGTACATACTCGCTGAGCATCCAGTCTCCGCTTGATATTCCAAAGGAGTTTGCTCTTTTATTATGCTTGATTACTCGAAGTGTGTTTCAACCCAAGCCGCGTGTCCACTACCGAAAACCTCAACGGTTGACTTCTTATTCTAAGTAGACAGCAGTGTTCTCAGGATCTTCTGACGGCTTGCCCTTCGCACTTCCTGCCTAACCTACGGGGTCCAATAGTGTACACCAGACAGCGATGGGTTTCTGGCCGGCTGGCACCTTGCTTCGCGGTGCATTCTGTCGCCTGGTGTGTACTTGTCGAAGATGCCGTAATGATGTGCGGAGTGTGTTGCAATTTCGTGATGATACCAGTGTGTGACACCAGTCAGAGACGTACGGATGATGACAGAACATGGATGACTTGAGGAATCTAGGTAGGATGTGTCAGTATGTTTTAGGTCACTCTCAGTGAGTCATGTAGAGGTAGGGCGACTCGGTGGAGAAAAGTGTCACTTCCAACGGCAGATTCTGGTCGCATTGGGAAGTTTTCTTTCTCCCCTGTCCAGAAATCGCCTCCTGGTAATTCTTGGTTCAGGTATCCGTTCAAAAGCCACAATGCGTCTTCTTCTGCCGGCTTGTGAGGTCTTCTGGCTTCGGCATTTTGCTGGGAATTGGCCAACCTTTGCCCACATTCACGGACTGATTAGCAGAGATAGAGACGAGACTGGGAGCCTCCAAACCGGTGATCGTGACCCAGAGATTGACAAGTTCGCTGCCATGACCATAAGCTGGAAGATCAACAACAGGAATTGTCGCCTGCTTGGCCTTGCCCCTCGTGTGCAGAGTAACGCCTTGTTGGTTCCGGATATCGACGCCGTTCTGCGTGAAGTGAAGAGTCCTTCCATCAAGATAACGGCGAGGAGCAACAGACGACCCTAGCTTGATCTGTATCGTAACAGTGCTAGCACCCTGTCGTCTATACTTGATGGTAACAAGCCCATGCTGATTTCCGTTGACTCGATGCCCATCTAGTTGTTCCAAAAGAGGAACGTCGCCAAGAAGCTTTTGGCACCTTTGGTGGGTTTCCTCGAGCCAACGCATCTGAGAAGTCATGAATTCCTCGGAAATGCGTTGAATCGCGTTCCGTCATTCCGTCAAGTCGTGAAGCAAAACTTGGTTCCCATGGTAGCTGGTACTTTCCATAAGCGACGAACGCTTTGCTCTTGACATGGCTATAATGTCATCCTGGGATTCCAGGCAAGCTGCTAAGATATAACCTTCGGGTTTTTCAGGAACTAAGTTGACACATGTTGCCTCATCCGTTTGACCGTATCGCGCGGGTACCCAGGATTGAAATAGGTGTCGTGCTTGTTGCCGTCGCTGATCAGATTGTGGGGGTCCCTCAGCAATCCCGCATCGTTCAAGTGTAGCCACATAATCCAGTATACTGAAGCTGGCAGGAATGGGGAGGTTGTCCGAGAACTCCATTGGACCAGGCTCTTCTGTTCCGGTTGTATGTGCATAAGGTTTTGCGCTCTGGGTTGTGACTCTCTGTCATGAGCTTGCTTTTATTCGCGAAGCGGTCCAGCAATCCCTCGCGGTGTTCTTGGTGATTCCTCAATGTCGTCTCTCGTCGCCTCTTCTCTGATTCTGAATTCCAATGTTCAGGTCGCTTAAAGCTGCCTGAGCTCCAAACTGCCGATAAGGCATTCTTGGCATAGTTTAGTGCCTCGTGAAACCCAGCTTGTTCCAGTAAATTCTCAGCGCGCTTTCGAACCAGATCAAAGAGAAGTACACGATCGGTCCCCGGGCCTAATTCGTCCAGTGCCTTCACTGCAGCATCGAGATAGACCCAGGTACAAACCCATGAAAGCCAGACGAGTCTGTGCTGGGCATCGGGTCGCTGGGTCCTTGCAATGAACCCGGGATGCAAATGAGGAATTGCGATGACGGGAATTGATTCGGTAGAGCGCTCTCGCGTTACGTAGATCCCTCTCGCCTTGCCAGATTCTTCCAAACAAGCTAAGCCAGGATGTTAGCCTAAGACTCCCTTGACATGATCAAGCTCTTACTTGGGCGCCGGGCTCTTCGTCCTGTTACGAACCCATCCGGATGTAACTTTTCCAAAGGTTATCACAACGAGCGGGCAGACGGCTTCTAGCCAGGATACCATCAACTGCTGAACATAGCATTAGCATCATAGATGTAGGAAAGAAGACTGATATTGCATACCCTAGAGGGATCTCTTTGTATTTGGCAAGGCCAGGCCAATTGTAGAGCTGGTTGAACCCGATGATGCTTTGTAGTTTGTCAATCGATGAACGTTGCGCGTCTTGTTCTATCCCCTCAATTGAGCAAAGAATGCTTGTCACGAACTCGCCCGAGGCTCGGTCCCCGCTCCAAAACAAGCTTCCATCCTGGAGGGTTCTGAGCGGAGGCTCTTCGCCGTAAATTAGGGCAAGCGTGATGCCGTTGAACTGCACCGGTAGCGCCTGCTGTATGCAGTTCTGAATGTACGGTTGGTACGCTTTCTTTGGGCCAAACTTCTTCAAATCACACATCTCGTCGATGTTGCCGTCCTACCACGCCTCGAAAAGCTGCGTGACATGTTCCGATAGAGTCTCATCTTCGGCTGATTGAAAACGACTGATGGTGGCCATAAGAGCTGTTTTGCACCGGGGGAAAATTTTTTCGTCTTCTGATAGTATGACCAAAGCGGTGCGTTTCCCGCCTGCCAGATGATTCAAAAGCGTGCGGGCTTGGAAGTACCCGATAGCTGCTGGCTCAGTCTGATCGGAAAGAAATCGCGAAGCCTTGGTAGCGGCAGTCGCTGTTGATTTGGTGGCGCTCCCTTGCCGAGGGATGAGATCTTCTAAGAAGGTGTTGTTTATCGTAAATACCTTGTGACTTTGCTGCTTCTGGGAAGAGGAACTCAAGAGACTTAATGAAAGCTCCCTTGAGTGAATTCGGGCGGTCGGGTTCTGATCGTGTTCCCATCCAGGGGTTTGATGGCGCAGAAGTCGTCCCGACGTACCGAGGTGTGACGACGATATCACCAGAGCACGTCTGGAGGATCAACCTCCACTCTCGTACGTCTTTCTCTGGGAAGCCTTGAGCAGCCAAGTCCTTGACTAATTCGTGTAGCTGCGGCGCGAGCAGGGTCCAAGATCTAAAGTAACAGACGGAGCTCGAGGAAAGTGGCGGTAATGCTGACGTAGAGCGCCTTATATCGAGGACTCGACAAAGCCGCGCGTCTGGTACAAAAAGAGGCTCGCAAAGCCAGGCTCATGAAACATCGACAGCTTCGTCACTGTCCAGCTCTGGTATGTATCTTGCTAAGAACTGGCGGCATGGGTGGTTGGTTCCCAGGGCGGGAAAGACCCGGTTCCGTAGAGCTTGCGTATCAATGCGGACGAGGGATGGTTCAGAAAATGATAACGTCGCTGTTACGTCTTGGCCGGCTGCTTGTCCATTGGCGATCGTGTTGGGTACTTCCGCCAACACTGAACCTCCTTGATGGTGGATGGTGCACGACTGTTGTTGATTGCAAGGGTGAAGAAGCTGGTGAGTCTCTCGCGCGAAAACGGGTTGGACCTTTAGACATAGCGGAGATGTCTTGGCGTGGGTAGCCCTAGTGCATGTCGCGTCTTCGATGGGCAGAGTGTCGTGTTATATCTGTTTGCTCTTGAGAAGTCTGAGAAGAAAGTGTTTTGACAGGCTTCGGTTTGCGACTGTGATTAGAACGGACCGTAATGACGTAATGGACCATATCTACAGTCAAGTCTCCAAAAAAAATTGGTTGGTAGCTGTTTGATGATTGACAAAGTCGTGTTTTTTGTACTGGGGGACGCTGAAAATTTGCATGTCTATTATATATATGAGTGTACAACAGAAGTACGACATGATTTGGTGAGATGGCCGAGTTGGTTATGGCGCCAGGTTAAGGTAACCTTAACACCACATTCCTGGTGGAGCAATCCTCATGGGTTCGAATCCCATTCTCATCAGTTTCTTTTGCGAATTTTTTGGCCCCTTCCCTCAATTCATAGACAACCTTATTAGTCGAAAGTTACTAGAATTTCCCTTTAACAAATTATTACGATTATAATAACTTTAATTAAAATTTTAATTAAAAGTAATATAATTTAAAGTTATTAATTATAAATTATAAAAGTAAAAGTTAAAAAAAACACTATTTCTTTTAAAATTCACGGTTAATAAAATATAACTTAAAATATAAGCTTTATATATAATTTAACGGGTTAAATTATATAACGTACTACATCTACGAGCTATATATACGGGCCAGCTATATATATAGGCGAGCTATATATATTTTTACGATTTTAACAATTTAATTTAATATATTTTTATTAATAACCATAATATAAAACGGTTTACAAAAAAAACCGAAAACAAATTTAACCGTTTAAATTAGTAAATAAAGTATTAAAGGTAATTTAATTATAAAAAAAACTTTTTTATATTTATAACGTCTTAATTAACAGCTTAAAAATGCGAATTAACGATAAACGCGCCCGAACCGACACCGCCCTTAATTTGCGAAAATTAACGCCAACCGAAAGAAAACCGATTATTAAAAAAGTTCTTAATTTAAAGACGGACGTAATCATTTTTATCCGGCTTGAATATATTAAAAACATAACAAATTTCTTAGTTGCTTAACGCGTTATAATACGCGTTGAAATTATTTAAGCGTTAATATTTATACGACGTTAAATTTTTTAAAAATATATTTAAATTAAAAGGGCGATAATATAAAGATTTTATCAGAAAATTTAAAGGTATTTCGTAAGTAATTCGAAGTTGTTCGAGTTATAATTGTAAAATATAATATCGTAAAAAAAACTTTTTATAATATCCGATATAATAATTATATATATTTAAAAACGTATAACACGTATAAAATATAATTAAACGTAAGAAAATATTAAAAAATAAGTTATAATTATAAAAACTTTTAATGAATAAAATTAAGTTAACGTACCACACCTACGAGCTGTACATACTAACGAGCTGTACACTTTTTTCACCATTAACTTCAATTACTTATTTCTTAATAACTATAATATGGAACGATTTATAAAAGAAGCGAGAATGAACCTAGCCGTTCATGCTAAAATGAATAACCCGAAACTTAATTATAAAAAGCTTAGTTTTATTTATAACGTTTTATTTATTACCTTAGGAACGCGAATTAACGGCAAACGCGCCCGATTCGATACCGTCTCCAATTTGCGAAATTTAACGCCGACCGAAGAGAAATCTATTATAGAACGAATTCTTAACTTTAATATATGAGCGTTTCTTATCCGGTTTTAATACGTTAAAGATATAGCGAATTTGTTATTAACCTAGCGCGTTACGGGATGTATTAAAGTTAATTAGGCGTCGAAATTTGTTAGACGGTAAAAATAGTTTTAAATGCGTTTAAATCGAAAAATCGATTATTAACGGGTATTATGTAAAGATTTAAAGGTATTTCGTAAGTAGTTTAAGTTTATTCGGGTTATAACCGTAAAATACGGTATCGTAAAAAAGGATATTTATAATTTCGACGAAATGGGTTTTTTAATAAGCCTTTTAATAATATGTGGTATAGTAATTATAAGTATTGAAAAACGTGGAAAACTTAAATAAGCATAATAAGGTAATCGGAAATAGGTTATAATTATACAGGCTGTTAATTCGCAAAGTTAAGTTATATCGTTATTTATTATTTTAGCGAGGAAAACTTACCTTAGTTCTTAATATCGCGATAATTTATTACCAGCAAATTAAAAGGTTAGTGTTAGTTATAATAGCTGGATAACGAACGAATTAAGTTTAAAATAAATTTAGTATTTCGATAAACATGTTCGAACGCGTACGAAAAAAACAAAACCCCTTTTTATTCTCGACGACTACGAAAGTTATTATTCGATGGAATTCGAAGAATATTATGCGAATAATAATATTATTACTTTTTGTATATTTTTTATTCCTTTTATCGATTTTAACTTTTTAACGTATTTTATTTTTCTATTTTAAAACGCGCTTATTCGCTTTATATCGAAAATTTAATACGACGTTATTATATTTATATCGTGAAAGAAAATTTTCTCACCGGTTTTTACGACGCGTTTAAAGTTGCCATAACGTCCGATAATATTAAAGCTGGATTTGTAAAAGCTGGGCTTGTTTTATTCGATTTTAATAACGTCCTTTCCAAATTAAAAATTCCTTCAGTTGTATTTACGCTGACAGTCTCTCCGTTTACTTCCTTCGGTTCCATACGTTCCCCTTCCGTAAAAACCCTTCGAAATATTTAAGAAATAAAAGGATAAGGACGGTATTTCCAAAAGAAAATTAAAAATTACCAGGGGAGCTCGCCGACAAAGATGGTTAAATCGGTTAATCTTTTAACAAAAAGTAACTTAATACTTTTAGATAACAATGTTTTTCTTTAAAAAAAACTACTAAATTACGCGAAATTAATTATTTTCTTAGCAAACGTTAAAGGATTAGAAATAAACGTTTTTAAAAAGAAGGAATACTTATTATATACGAAGTATAAGCTTTCTTGGCCAAGAAGGAAGGGGGTGGTGCAAAAATACAGTCAATAATAGCTAAAGGTAATCGTTGCAAAAGGGTTAAAACGAAAGAACGGAAATGTAGCATTTACGGCAAGCACGAATATAATACGCGTATTTGTAAAGAAGTTATAAATACGTTTAGCGAAGAAAAATCCGATTAATTTAAATTAATTTAATGTATTATGGGTGATTAATTTGAATTTGTTATCGCAAGGTGCCAAAAAGTATACAGCTTGTTAGTGTGTACAGCTCGTAGGTGTGGTACGTTATTCTTAATTAAACTTATAGTTTAATAATATATAAAACCAGCATAATTCGTTATAATGTAAACGGTTTTATTACAAGTTACTTTTTAAAATGTCTTAGGCGATAATATTAAAAATTAATATTTATATACATATTAAACCTATAAAAATTAAACTGTTTTATATAAAATATTAACTCTCTCTAAAAGAGACGTCACCGTGTAGATAAAATTAGATGAAATGATAGATTGCTACCTTAATTCCTAGGCTTCACTAAACCTATCTCTCTCGTACGCTGCCTTGTTCCGCAGCTCCTACCTATGTCGATACTTGTCCGAATTCTAGAGGTTCTTCGTAATCCGGAGCAGCCGGGCAAACCATTGTCCGTAGTTCTCCAGCTTATATCGTTCCAAAATCTGAACTTCGGAGTTTTGAACCCCAGTATCATTTTCTGCTTCCAGTTTCTCGATTAAATTTTCTATAATTTTTATATTTTGGGATATAATCTTTTTAAAGATCGATAACCGTTATTTTCGCGCAGTAAATCTTATCCGAAAATTAAAAATGAAAGTCGATTTATTTAGGAAAGATTTTTTAAATTAATAATAATATCGATAACTTTAATTCGTCCGGTAACTTTATAAGGATTATATACCGGAAATAAGATGGTTTTTGTAAAAGGTTTTTTATTCCGAAATGTTAATATCGCAAATTCCGAATTACGCGGTATGGTATCTTAGTTAATAAATAACTCGAAAAGTCGTAAGAACGATCGAATTATAAAATTAATAAAGGTTACGAAAACCTTTTATACGTAATTAAAGTTTACCTTTAAAGTTTACCTTTAAAGTTTATTATTAAGGTTTACCTTTAAGGTTTATTTTTAAAGTTTACTATATAAAGCTTTATATTTTTTAAGTTATATTATTAACCCCTGTCGAACTATAAAACTAGCGGATATAAAGTTTATCAGGGTCGAAGCTTATTAGCAATTACGCATGTAAACTTTTTAAGCCGATATTAGTCGAGAAATTGCGTATTTACAAGGGCCCAGCAGTCGGCGTTAAAGTAAGGCTTTATAAAATTAAAGTATATAATTTATCCTAATTGTAAAAATTATTAATTAGTTATCGTCTTCGAAGATATTGGGTATAGTATCTATTGTAGAAATTATATTGTGAAATAGTTTTCTATATATTTGGCTAAGCCTGGAAAATAAGGCCTTAACCTATATTAACCTTGTATAAAATATTAACTATTTTCAAGGTTACCGAATTTAAGATTATTATTAATCGTAAATACGTTTTACTTAAAATATATTACATTTAACATTAAAAGGTAAAATACTTTTACGTTTTAAGTTTTTAATTATTAATATAACTTTATAATATAAGCTTAATATTAAAATCGATTAACGTTTTAAATAAGCGAACGGGATACTTTTTAGCAGCTCGCATTAACTAATCTAAATAACTCAACCACAATATATTAAATTAATTTAGATTAATCGGATTCGTCTTCGCTAAACGTATTTGTAGCTTCTTTACAAGTACGCGTATTATATCCGGGCTTACCGCAAACGATACACTTCTGTTCCTTCGTTTTAACCCTTTTACAGCGATTATTTTCAACTGTTATTAACTGCATTTTTTTACCAACTCCTTCTTTTTCTACGAAAAGCGCTTATTCTTGTTATATAATATATATTCCTTCTTTTTAACGTTGACTTTTAATTTTTTAACATATAATGAAAATATAATCCGTTTCGCGTAATTAGACGTTTTTGTCCTAAAAAAGAACAACTTCATGTAAAAGTATTATAAAACCTGTTATTATAAAACCAGCCGATTTAATCATTTTTATTAGCGAATTACCTAGATAATTTTTAATTCTTTTTAATAAATAACGTCCTTATTTTATTACTTTACGGATACTTTTAAGAAGGATTTCGCAAGAAGGAAAAAACATTAATAAAAATAAACGGCAAGACGGTTAGTGTAAGTATAACTAAAGGAATTTTTAATTCATAAAGAAACCTTATAAAAATCGAATAAAACAAATTCAACTTTCGCGAATCCGGATTTAATATTATAGGACGCTATGGTAGCTTTAAACGCGTCGTAAAAGCCGAAATGGAAGTTTTGTTTCACGATATAAATATAATAATATTATATTAAATTTTTAATATAACGTGCCACACCACCACTCCGGGCACACCACCATTCCGGACGGTTTTTTAACACTTCGTAATAAAAATTTAAATTTACTAACTTTAACATCGTAAATTAATTTAAACTAATCGGATCTTTTTTGCTCGACGTATTTACAGCTTTTTATAAGTATACGCATTATGTCCGGGCTTGCCGTAAACGCTATATTTCTGTTCTTTCGTTTTAACCTTTTTGCGACAATTACCTTTAGCCCCTATTAGTTCATTTTTTGATTATTCCTTTCTTTTTCAGCTAGAAGACTTTATCTTTCTTATATAATAAATGTCTCTCCTTTTTAAAAACGTTATTTTTAGTTCTCCGGCGTTTATTAAAAACGTAGTTAGTTTTGCGTAATTAAGCGGATTTTTATTTTAAAAGAGTAACCTTATGCTAAAGTATTAGATAACTTTTAGCTAAAAGATTAACCGATTTAACGATTTTCGTCGGCTAGTTACTCTGGTAATTTTTGATTCTTTTTTGCAAGTAACGTTTTTGCCTTAATATTTCGCAGATATATTTAAAAGTTTTCGCAAAAGGGGAAAAATTAAAGCAGGCGGAAATAAGCGTCGAAATAGTCGGTATAGGTTATCTCAGCTAGCTCAGGCCTCGCTGGCTCGTTTTCCAAAGTACTGTTGTATTACGCTAAAAATTGACCAATTAAACCCCAAATCCCCGTAACGAGCCAGCGAGACCTGAGTTGAAGTTGTACGAAAAGAGGGTCCGTTCTGGGCGTTCCTACTAAAATTATTAACTTTGCTTCCATTTCTTTTTAAAATGTAAAGATTTAAAAAAGATTTTTAACTACGTAACCAAATTAAAGCCGATAATTATAAAACTTTATATACGCGTTAAATATAAGCTAATATACGTATAGAAACTTTTTTAATTTTTTTAGATAGTAATTATAGCTAATATGATTAGGTTTAGGTCTAGAAAATAGGCGACCGTAATGCCCTCATAACTGCGACGTAACAACCACCGGTCGCATTATCGTACACCGGGTTTCCTAAGTATATTTTATATAGGAAAAGCCCGTATAGCAATTTTTTCAGCCGTACGGGTTATGGTTATTACGTTGTAACCTTGAAAAGGTCCCGGACTTAATTAACCAAAACGCCTTTATGCTTGTAACGTAACAGCCATAACCCGTACGGATAAAAAAATAACTGGACGGGCTTCTTTTATATTTAATTACCCTTAAAAAGCCCATGGCAAAATGTTGTAACCGGTGATTATTACGTCGTAACCATAAAAAAAGTCCGGACTTAATTAACTGGAATGCCTTCCTTATTACGACGTAATAACTATTACTTTTAACATTTTTTTATAAAGTTTCTAAGGGTAATCCAGTATGGGAAAAGCCCGTCCAGCTATTCTTTTAGTCGTACGAGTTATGGTTGTTACGTCGTAACCTTAAGAAGGTTTCGGACTTAATTAACCGGAACGCCCTTTTTGCTGCGACGTAATAACTATTGTTTTCAATATTTTCCTATGGACCTTCCAAGGGTAATTCAATATGGGAGAAGCCCGTCCAGCTATTCTTTTAGCCGTACAGGTTGTATTTGTTACGTCGTAACTATAAGAGCGTTCCGGATTAAAGGTTTGCCTAGAACGGAGTTTTCAGCTAGTTGTTCGGGCGCGTTTTATTAATCGCGTTTTGATTAAAACTAAATATATATAAGAAGATAAAAATTTAATTTTATATCAACTTTTCGTAATTATAAAATAAGTAATATTAAATTAAAATTATTTTTAAAAAATTTAAATTGAAGATTTTTTAAAATTTGTATGGGAGTACCTAAAACGGAGCCAAAAAATCACAACTTGCTATTAGGCCCTATTTTTGAGGTTTTTGTTTTTTGTGGGTTTTATATAGGTCTTTTGTAGATCGGTACTTAAAGCTACTAGTTTTTTGGAAACCCCTAGCCACAGCTGCGCCGCAAACGCAGCCACAACCTTAAAAATAGGGCCTGATCTTAATGAGATAGAGTATAGGTATAACCGGAGGAACTTCCAATTTGAATAAAACGTTAAGATCGAATGGAATAAATTAGCTTTTGTAAATCCGGATTTAATATTATCGAAAGTTATGGTAGTTTTAAACGCGTTGTAAAAACCAGCGAGAAATTCTTCTTTTACGATATAGGTATGGTAACGTCGTATTAAACTTTTGATATAAAACGAATAAACGCGTTTTAAAACGGAAAAATAGAAAACGTCGAAAAGTTAAAGCTAATAAAAAAATGCGCGGCTATATAAAGCGTAATAATGCCGTTATTTGCGGAATATTTTTCGAATTCGATCGAATAATAATTTTCGTAGCCGTTAAAAATAAATAAACGGTTAATTCCTTTTCGTATACGTTCGTATATATTTATTAAAACTTTAAATTTATGTTAAACATAATTCGTTTATTATTTAATTATTATAATTAATATTAACCTTTTAATCGGTTAATAATAGGTTATTACGATACCAAAAATTAAGATAAGTTTTCCCTATTAATTTAATAAATAATAACGAAATTTAACCTTACAAATTAATGACCTTAATAATTATAACTTATTCCCGATTATGCTTTTACGTTTATTTAAGTTTTTTACGTTTTGAAATATTAATAATTATCATGCCAGATATTATTAAAAGCTTTATTAAAAAGTTCGTTTTATCGAAGTTATAAATATTTTCTTTTACGATACCGTATTTAGCGATTACTACTCGAATAAATTGAAACTATTAACGAAATACTTTTAAATTTTCGTATAATAATTTTTAATAATCGATCTTTTAATTTACACCCGTTTAGAGATTTTTTTACCTTTTAATAAATTTCGACGGCTAATTAATCTCGACGCGTATCGTAATGCGCTACGTAAGTATTAAATTCGCCATATCTTTAACGTATTAAAGCCGGACAGGAAACGTTCGCGCATTTAGGTCGAGGACACGGTCGATAATCGATTTTTTTCAGTCGGCGTTAATTTTCGCGATTTGGTTATATAATCGTTCAGGGACTGTATACCGGTTTATCATTTATGCAAAGTAGATTAAGTAATTTTATAAATATAATTAAGCTTTTTATAATTAAGCTTCGCGTTTGGGGGGTTTTTTTGCCTAAATGGTTAGATTTATTTTCGCTTCTTTTATAAGCCGTTTTATATTGTTAGTGTTAAGAATTGAGCAATTAAAGTGCGGTAGTTAAAATATGCTAAAAACCGTCCGGAGTGGTGGTGTGTTCGAAGTGGTAGTGTAGCACGTTATAATAAATAACCGCGTTTTAAAATAAAATAAAAAATACGCCGAAAGGTTAAAACTGATAGGAAAAATAAAGAGGTATATAAAACGTATTAATACTGTTATTTACGTAATATTTTCGAATTCGATCGAATAATAACTTTCTTAACCGTAAAGAATTAAAAAAGTTTCGCTTTTTTCGTACGCCTTCGAATATATTTATCGAAATATTAGATTTTTTTTAAAATTAAACCGTTTGGTATTTAATTATTATAATTAATAATAACCTTTTTATTAGTTAATAAAAGGTTATCGTAATATTGAGAATTAAAGTATATCCCTTTTCCTAAAATAATAAATAATAATAAATCTTAATTTTACAAATTAATAATATATATAATTATAACTTATTCTTAATTTTTATTACATTTTTTAAAGTTTTTTTAACGTTTTAATTATTATACCCGATGTTATATAAAGCCTTATTTAAAGGCCCCTGTCGTCGAAGTTATAAATATCTTATTTTATAATGCCGTATTTTACGATTATAATTTAAATAAGTTTTAATTATTTATAAAATATGTTTAAATTTTCGTATAATATTTGTTAATAATAAAGTTTTCGATTTAAATGCGTTTTAAGGTTTTTATGCCGTTTAATAAAGTTCGATGCTTATTTCATCTTAACGTATCTTACTATACGTTCGGTAAGTAGTATATTAACTATATTTTTAACCTATTAAAGCCGGATAGGAAACGTTTGCGAATTTAAGTTAAGAATACGGTTAATAATAATTTTCTTTCGGTCGGCGTTAATTTTCGTAAATTAACGATATTATCAGTTCGGACATTTTTATCATTAAATCGCGCGTTTAAAGTAAGATATAAAACATTATAAATAAAACTAAGCTTTTTATAATTAAATTTCGGGTTTCGTTTTATTCTTAAATAGCTAGGTTTATTTTCGCATCTTTTATAACCCGTTTTATAATATTAATATTAACGAGTAAACGATAAAAAATAGGTAGTTAAAATAGCTAAAATAAAAAAGCGTGTCCCGCTTGCTTATTTATTCCGTTCGCTTATTTAAAACGTTAACTGAAACATAATTATTATTTTTTACGAAAGTTATTAAAAAAGGTTAATTATTAATTAGTTGAAATTATTAAATATATAACACGATATGTAACAAATTATAAGGTGCGTAAATATATATTATTATTAGTTTTAAAAGGTTATTAATAAGAACTTCATTAAAATAAATTATACGATTAAAAGTAATATTTTAGTTAATAAATAACTAAAGTTAATAAAGATTATTAAATTTTTAAATTAACAAAGAAAGTTTTAAGGCTTATTTTAAATGAAAATTTAATTTATTAAACGGCTGTAATTATTTTACTAAAATAATTAAAAAATTATTTATACCTTTAAGAAATAATAAAGTATAACGATTAACGCCATAAAACTAAGGCGTTAAAAGGGTATATCAGCTAGCTGGAGAGTGCGTAGCGCATCTCATATACGGAAAGGTCACTTATTAATCAGCTTATACATATTCTGGAGTTAAGATATTTAAAGCTGTACGCGTATAACAGCACATGCATCTAGTTTAATATAATAACATAACTGATATCCCTTATATCTTTTAGGACAGTGGTTACGTAATAGATCTTGATGAGGTAAGCTTGCGCCATCTAATTCCCCGAAAAGAGTAGCTGTACTTCTCTAGAGCTTTTCTCTACTCCCTCCGTGCTGGGACCCAGAGCTTAGTGAGATAACTTTTTACGAGTTCCAGCACAGAAGAAGTAGACAAAAGCTCCAGGGGAGTACAGCCACCTTTTAGAGAAATTAGGTTGCGCAAGCTTCAAAAAAACTTTTAAACAAGAAACGAGCGGTTTTCTCTCAAAATTTAATTACTACTTATATAAAAGTTAGAATATTAAATAATTAAAAAAATTTATTTAGGTTTATATATATATTATTATTAGAATTTTTAAAATAAAATAAAATTTAAATATTTATTTATTTATTAAATACCTACGTAGTATATACTAGGCAATTACTAAGCGGCTACCTAATAAATATATATAAATTATTATATTATTATATGTATAATTAAGTATCTATATATGAAAAAATTAACGATATCGGAATAATTTTTTAACAAATACGCTTAGTGTTTTCTACTCCCTCCGAACTTTCTGCTTCGCCACTGAAATAGTGCAGGGTGCAGATTACCTCGTCGAGATCGGGCCTTATTTTTGAGGTTGTGGCTACGCCTGCGGCGCGGTTGTGGCTAGGGCTCTTTAAAAACCTGTAGCTCTAAGTACCGACCTACAAAAGACCCATAAAAACTCACAAAAAATATAAACCTCAAAAATAAGGCCTAATAACAAGTTATGATTTTTTGACTCCGTTTTACGTACTTTTATATAAATTTTTAAAAATATTTAATTCGAATTTTTTAAAAAATAAATTTAATTTAATATTATTTAAAATATATTTATAAAAAATTAATATAAAATTAAAATTTTTATTTTTTTATAAAGATTTAATTTTAATTAAAACGTAATTAATAAAATATATTCGAAAAAATATTTAAAATTTTCGTTTTAAATAAACCTTTAATTTAAAATATTTTTATAATTATAACGTAATAATTATAATTTATACGGCTTAAAAAATTATTAAACGGATTTTTTTTATATTAAATTAATTTTAAAATATTTATAATAAAATATTAAAAATAATAATTATTATGTTATAATAAAAAAGGCGTTCCGGTTAATTAAGTCCGGACCTTTTTTATAGCTGTAACGTAACAACCACCGGTCGCAACATTTTCCCATAAACTTTCTAAGGGTAACTTAATATGAAAGAAGCCCGTTTAGCTATTTTTTTGTCCGTACGGGTTATGGTTGTTACGTCGTAACAAAAAGGGCGTTCCGGACTTAATTAACCCCAACCTTTTTACGGCTATAACGTAACAACCACAACCCGTACGAACAAAAAAATAGCTGGACGGGCTTTTCCCATACTGAATTACCCTTAAAAGGTCCATAACAAAATGTTAGAAGCAATAATTATTACGTCGCAATAAGGAGGGCGTTTCGGACTTAATTGACTTTAACCTTTTTACGGCTGCGACGCAACAACCATAACCCGTACGGCCGAAAAAATTGATATACGGGTTCTTCCATATAAAATATACTTAGGAAACCCGGTACACGATAATGCGACCGGTGGTTGTTACGTCGCAGCCATGAGGGCGTTACGGTCGCCCATTTCCTAGACCTAAACTTAGCCATATTAGCTGTAATTGCCACCTAAAAAAGTTGAAAAAATTCCTATACGTATATAAGCTTATGTTCGATACGTATATAAAGTTTTATACTTATCGGCTTTAATTTAGTTACGTAATTATTTCTTTTTATTTAAATTTTTGCATTTTAAAAAGAAATGGAAGGAAAGTTAATAATTTTGGTAAGAGCGCCCAAAACGGATCCTCTTTTCGCACAACTTCAACTCAGGCCTCGCTCGCTCGTTACGGGGATTTGGGATTTAATTGGTTAATTTTTAGCGTGATACAACAATACATAGAAACGAGCCAGCGAGGCCTGAGCTAGCTGAGGTAAGATGCAGAGCCGGGTACATGGCTTTGCCGATCAATTAGTCATCACCAGTCATGTATTTTTAGGAGTTCATTTTTCGCTGGGCGCAACCCCAGAGACACTCGTCACATCGCTACACACATAGATTCAATACCACATAATACAGTTTGCATTGCCTTCATTATCTATTGAACCGCGGGCTCAATTGTGACACTCTCTTCAATTATGCACTGATTAAGACCAAATCACCCCGTCCCAATTCACCACGTTCGTTCTACTTTACCTCCGCTAGCTCAGGCCTCTGCTGGCTCGTTTTCTAATGTACTGCTGTATTACGCTAAAAATTAACCAATCAAATCTCAAATCCCCGTGACGAGCCAGCGAAGCCTGAATAGTAGTTGCGCAAAAAGGGGTTTCGCTTGCTGCGGCGTTACTTAAAAAGAATTTTTTAAAATTTTTTTATAGATTTAAATAATAAAAGATCATTACGAAACTAAAACAAGTGCTATAAGCATATAACTTTATATGCGCATTAAATATAAGCTAATATATATATAAAACTATTCTCGATTTTTTAATAATAATTATAATTAATATAATTAAGTTTAAGTTTAAGTTTAAAAAATAAGCAACTATAACGTTTTTATAATTATAATAACGTAACTACCTGTTGTATTATTATATATCGAATTTTTTACGTATATTCTATATTAAAAAAATCCATTTATTAATTTTTTAATCGTACGAATTATAATTATTACGTTATAACCTTATAACGGTTTTAAATTAATTAACCGGAACGCCTTTTTACTATAACGTAATAATCATAACTTATACTAGTAAAAAATAATTATACTAGCTTTTTAATATTAAATTGCTTTTAAAAATTTATATTAAAGTATTATATAACGTTTTAAATAAGCGAACGAGACAGTTTTTAACACTCCGTAATAATAAATCTCAGTAACTTAATTATAATACACTAAATTAATTTTAATTAATTATAATTTTTATCGTTAGTTATACTTATAACTTTATAATAAGTATACGTATTATATTAAATTCTATTATAAACGTTATATTGCTATTTCTTTTATTTAACTCTTTTAAAATAAGAACTTTTTGTATTTATTAATAGCAGTTTTTATCACTCTTTTTATCGACTAAAACAACTTGTTTATCCTTTATAATAAGTATTCTTTTTTATTAAAAATGTTTATTTTAATTATTTAAATACGTAAGACCGAATTATAGCTTCGATAAGTGTTACAATATCGCAATACGCCTTATGACGTACTTTAAAACGCGTTTTATAACAAGCTTTATAGTCTTGCTTTATAACCTTATAACGGGCCTTATAACGAAGCCTTATAATATTTCGATACGACGTATTTTGCGAATATCTTTTACGTATTAAAACCGGATAAAAATCGTTCGCGTATATGGGTTAGGAATTCGATAAGTAATTATTTTTATCTCAGTTAGCTGTAATACTTTCGAAATGAGAGTTGTATTAATTTAAATACGTTAAAAAATAATCGGTCGCGTACGAATTAAGGGAACTAAAGAATAGAATAACGTCCGTAACAAGCTTTAATATAATACGTACCCTATCGAGATCAGGCTCTATTTTTAAGATTGTGGCTGCGCCTGCAGCGCAGTTGTGGCTAGGGCTTTTCAACAATTTATAGCTCTAAGTACCGACCTATAAAAGACCTATAAAAAACACAAAACCTCAAAAATAGGGCCTGATAGCAACTTATGATTTTTTAGCTGCGTTTTCGGTATTCCTATATAAATCTTTTAAAATTTACCTTAAAAGTTTACAAATAAAGCAGTAATAAGAAAGTGTTATAAAATGATTAAAGAAATATCATTATATACAGCTTTAAAAGGGCTTTTTAGCTGTTTACATAACTGTCTGATCAAGGTTAGCCTAACGGAGATATTAAAGAAATAAATCAAATTTACATTTTCTGTAAACTTTTTTAACCGGCACGCCTTTCTGATTGCAATAATGCAATTATAACGTACATTATTTCGCCATAGGCCTTTTAAGAGTAATTCAGTATAAAAAAACCCATGCAGCTATTTTTTTAGTCGTACGGATTATGATTATTACGTCGTAATAAAAAGGGCGTTCCGGTTAATTAAATTCGGAACTTTTTTAAGGTTATAACCTAATAATCGTAACCCGTACGGCCGGAAAAATTGATATACGGGCTTTTCCCATACAGAATATACGTAAGAAACCGGGTATATAATAATGCGATCGGTAGTTATACTGTTACAGCTATAAGGCCGTTATGGTCGTTTATTTCCCAGATTTAAATTTAGCCGTATTAGCTGCAGTTTCCATATAACAAAATCGAAAAATTTTATACGCATATTAATTTATATTCGACGTATATTTAAAGTTGTATACTTGTCTGATTCGTTTTCATTATGTTATAATATTTTTATTTAATTCTTTTATTTTTTTTTACAAAAAGAAATAAATAGAAAAATAATAATTTTTAGTAGGATTGCGGAAAACCGATCCCTGTTTCGCATAATTATAACTTAGGCCTCGTTGGTTCGTTACGGGGATTTAGGATTTAATTGGTTAATTTTTAGCGTAATATAGCAGTATATTAGAAATGAGCCAGCGAGGTCTAAGCTAGCTGAGGTAATATAATACGTGCATTTGTTTTAAAGCTGCAGATATAGTTAACGAAAAGAAATACGGTTAGTTTTAATTTATTTAACGTATTATAGTTAAGCTATTTAAAGTAGATGTTATAATGTGTTAAAAAGCGTTCTACTTACTTGTTTATCTCGTTCGCTTATTTAAGACGTTATAGTAATTACGTTATTATAATAATAAAACCGTTTTAATTAAAAGATTTATATTAAAGGAAAATTGTATTTATAGTTATATTTAATAGTATTTTTCTTTATTTTTTTAAAAAATATATTATCGTTAACCTACCACATAAGCGAGTTGCTCGTTTTTTTGGACAATTTCAACCATCTAACATTAACTTTTTATTCCTTAATACTAATAATATAAAACGGCTTACAAAAAAAGCGAGGATAAATCTAGCCGTTTAGGCTAAGAAAATGAGCCGAAATTTAAATTTAAACGTCTTTATATAATATATAACGTTTCATATTTTACTTTAAGAAACCGATATAACGGCAAACGCGCCCGAACTGACAGTATTCCTAATTCGCGAAAGTTAACGCCGACCGAAGAGAAATCTATTGTCGACCGAATCCTTAACTTAAATACGCAAGCGTTTCCTGTCCGGCTTTATTATGTTAAAAATATGGCAAATTTGTTGCTCGCTTAACGCGTTACGGAACGCGTCGGAATTAATTAAGCGTCGAACTTTATTAAACGGCAAA
>QJNU01000989.1:4739-19666 GCA_004154915.1 Monosporascus ibericus | reverse complement strand
AAATAAAATAAATAAAATAAATAAAATAAATAAAATAAATAAAATAAATAAAATAAATAAAATAAATAAAATAAATAAAATAAATAAAATAAATAAAATAATTATTTAAAAAATTAAAAAATTAAAAAATTAAAAATAAAGCATTCAGGCAATGTTCTAATCCATCGCGTACGAGGTATCGTAGGATAAGTTGAGTATCCTTACGGCCGGCCACCGCCCCGCCACCATCCACACCATGCATCCCACGGTTCCTGGTCCTCCCACCCCTTCTCTTTAAGCCCACTCCCAGGTAACCTGAACGCGACCGAAGTCCAGGTCCGCGAGATTGCTGAAGACGGCCTTGGTGAAATCAATATCGCCGGCGCAGACCTCGCAGTTGTCGACCACCTTGGCGGTGGTGGTCTTGCCGTTGCAGTGGATCCGCATGGTTTTCCCGCAGCTGGGGCAGTTGTTTGGGTTAGGACAGTTCCCGTAGTGGCTGAAGGGTACGGAGACGACCTTGTCGCTACCGAGGTGACGCCCGCCGCAGGCCCCAGGGGCGCCTTCGGGGTCGTAGTAAGTCATCTGCTTTTGGATTAGCCACTGCCCGCTGATCATTGGGGTAGGTAGGTGGGTAGAGAAGCAGAGTCACTCGGGAGGAAAGGGGTAGCTTACGTCTCCTGAGAAGGCGATGGCGCTGCTAACCGTGCAGGCGAGGGCGAGGAGGAGGTTTGCGAGGGCCATGGTGTCTCTTTCGGAGGATTAATGTCGACAGTAAGTCTTGTGGACTAAGAGTGTTTGGCGATAGAGGCTGACCCAGTGGAGTCTGACAGGATATGGTGAATCTAGGAAGCAGGAATGGGTGGAATCCGTTGTGGGAGACGCGGCTGAAATACTTTCTGCTTCCCTTTTCAGCTCTACCCTCGGTTCCCCCGGACAAAGTGGATGGGCTCGTTACGGAAAAGCGAACCGAAATACATATATAATAGGGATGTCATAACGGCACATCTGACGGCTTCCCCTGACATGAGAAGCCAGGATGCATGCCTTATACCCAAGTTTGTGTGATTCCATGAGTTTGAAGGGAACCGCATAGCCACAGAATAAGTCTGTGTTCGCCTACATATGATTCTTAATTGGCCTAACGGTCTATTCCTCAGAAGCGTGAGTAACCATGAGTCTGCCTCGTGGTGATAAGTGACAGTGGGTGTAATGTGCACCCAATGATACGGCCGCAGACGTGAAGCAAGTTTCGACGCCCTATGGGACTAACAAACGACATTGAAACTCGCTTCGAGCATTGCTCTCGGAGGGGCAGCTCATTCCCATGCCCTTCAGTGGTTCGTGTCGAGGACCATAGGATGCTCCAGAGCCTCTGGAAGGCTGTTGGTACGCCTGATGATTCTATGGCCTGAGGTGCTTGCTTCCACAGTCTAGACCATATACTTAGATCCCACAGCTCCTCGTGGTCCCTCACCATCACTTCCGTGTTATGTAATTAATCCATTGACAGTACATAAGAAGACAGATAGAACTAGATACTAGGCGTTCTTTTGACCCCAGCCGCTGTCCCTTCGAAAGGAAGCGCACTTCTTAAGGCCTTTCTCACTTTCCACATGCTGGGGGAGAGCCTCTCAGCTAATAATTTCTTAAATATGATTGTAGTAGTATTTAAAGTTTTCTAGTGGGGACCTACAGAAATGGGATTTCCCTTACTGTACCAACGCAGAACCAGGAAATGCGTGGGTCCGATTTTGATAGCGCATTAGACGATCACCGCGCACCCGGCCACAAGGGCTAGAGAGAGCTGTGGTCGTCGACGAGCGGAAAGCCCGGCCCACCGAGCTTAAACGCGGCGGAAGGAGTTGGCAAAGCGTCGGCTAGCGGCGATGGATAGATGCTAACTGCCGAGCATCGAACGCAGGATTTCCTTTATACGCGAAACACCGGCACGCATGAACGGAAAGAGGCCCCAAAAGAACCAGTCGGCGCTTTGCCGGGCAGAGTACACTCGACCCCTTTTCGTTGGAAACGGAGTACGCAGCTTGTAAATGACCAGTTGGCAGCGACGCCCGTCAGGTAGAGTGTACATGCTTTTGTCTTCCGGCTACTCCGGACGTCTGATAGAGCTGTAGAGCTGTCGGCATCATGTAAAGAACCAGTCGGCAGAGCAAGTTGATCGCTAGCCGGGTAGAGTACACATAGATAGGCCCCTTGGACGTAAAATCCATCATCACGTTTTTAACGCCTCAGTAGGATTATTAAATGTGTATCCCTGATGGTCGAAAGGATCCCACTCGTCTTCCATCTCCGACTCTACTTCCTCGGTCCCGTCCATATTCCCACCAATTCTCCTTGCCTCGACAGATGGCGGCATAGCCTCATGCGCATTTGCACTTCGCGCCACGAAGAAAGGGTGATTTTTATGCAATGGGCGGCCCTGGCAGATATACCCCATGGGCGTATGCATAATATCATGCGCCTTCCGACGGAGAGTTAACCATTCCAGAAGGAAGCTCACCGGGTTCTTAGTAAACATGCCACTGCCGGGGCCCGGCTCGCCGGTCAACTGCAAGGCTGCATTTGCATCAGTCTCCTCTGATGAAACCCCCAGGTACCTAGTTAGAGGAGCACAGTCTCCAAATTCTATATATAACCGGCCGGCGAAGATTCCAAGTTCGAGGGAGAGCCAGACGGGTACTGTATAGCCAACAGGGAGGCGAGGTATAGTATAGTATAAGAAGTCGTTGAAATGGATCATGCTCTTCGTGACCGGAGCAGCATACGCGATGAGGTGTACCTTTGCCAGTTGTCCTGCCCTGCGGATGACTGGGATCAGAAGTTCAGCCTCTTCAGGGATGATGATTAGGGCCGTCTCAGATGAACGGCTCCACAGAATCCACTCCACAGGCCGCTATACGTCCCATTAGTATTCTCACGAATAGAAAGAAAAGAGACTACAAAAGGACTTACCAGGAAGTTATCATTGGGAGGATGACATTTTCCAGCCGCGACAGTGCGCATAAACTCGGTCGAGACGAACAACCGCGATGCCGTCCGGCACACATTATATTTCTGGCCGATGTTCGTTCCGTCCAAGGCACCAAAGGCGTGCTTGTACCCTTTTCCGCCAGTGAGTTCCCCAGTTGTCGCGAAGCGAGAGACAGCCGGATTCAACCCCGGAAAGGTGAGGGCCTTGTATCGCACCGGCTTCTGAACCTGGCGAACCTCCTCTACCTGCAACTCGACTTCTCTCTCTTGCTCCACTTCCTCTAACGCGGAGCTATGAAAACTATGCCACTTGCCGCCCGCTTCTCGCCTCTGCTGGATGAGTTTCTTCATGAACCTCTCCAGGCTCGCGAATGGCATTACGGAGAGCGAGCTCGGTTGGCTCTCTGTCATTCCACCATACAGCTGCTCAAGGGTCTGCCGCTCGGGATATTGGATAACTTTCAGTAACGACTCATAGTGGGCTTTGTCGGTAAGGAACTTCGGGTTCACCCATTGCGCATTTGTCCGCCGACAGAAGTCAGTTCCTTGCGCAAAGTACAGATTTTGCAGCTGCTCGTTCATCCGACAAGTCTGTTCTAGAAGCCACATGATGACGTGGGAGGAGTCGATCGCATTTCCGCCTCTCAGCTTGCACACGTCCAAGATACTCTGATGGACTTCTGGAGGAGCGAAGAATACGATCGACTGGGTTGTTCCCAGTTGCCGGAGCCTCATAGCGGCTGTCTTCGTGAGCTACATTGATTACTCTACAGGGGTTACAGAGGACTCAACTTACCCTGTACCGTTTGATCTTTGGTTTGACCAAGAGCCAGAGTCAGCGCTCCACGTGCGTTTTGCGGCAACTTCAGGTCTACGCCGCGTGTATGTGCTTCGTCAAGGTATACGAGACAGTCCTCAAGACTGTCGGCAAACGGGGTGGCCAGGAGTGGAACCTTCTCCTTCACTCCTCGATACTGGACCCAAGCCCTATTGTCAGCTCCAAAGAAGACGGCCGCTTTGGCCTGTGTGTCGATACCAAGCCATGTCCTGACTAAGTTTTGATTGTCCATCTCGAGGATATATGCTCCAGCGTCAATAAGTATTCTGATCCCCATGTCCGCAATTCTCCTGAGCAGTTGTTCCTCTGTCATGCGCCTGCCCAGCCAAGATGCGAGGTGATATTCCCTGTTGCGATTTTGTAGGAGATAGGTGAGCACTTCAGCATTGGTCTGGCGTAGACTCGGCAAGTCACCTTGCTGTATAGTTAGAGGGAGCATCATCTTGTTATCGTTGGTGCCACTAAATCCGGTCGTCCTGGTGCCGGTTTTGTCTCCGGAACGCGATTTCGAGAACAGCGGAAGATCCCATCCAGAAGCTTGCAGCTTGATGCTGAATTGCTTGGCATGAACGGGAAAGGCAAACTTGTTCATGTAGTGATCAAGAACAGTTCTATCTAATCGAAGGTGTCGCCATAACTCCTCCACCTGTCCTTGGTCGTCGGTGTTAATGACGTTCCAATGATGAAAGGCTTCTGGCAAGGCATAACAGCCATGTGTCCATCTATCGTACTCAGCGCCAGGGTCATCAGACTGCAAAACGTATTGTAAGCCTTCGCGGAACTGGGGAAGATTGAGGCCCGAGTAGTAAAATGCTAAACAGGTGAACAGGATGGCGACGTCGGGATGGCCGAACTCCGCTTGTTCAGAAGGGACGCCTTTTGCTTCGAAAGGGACTGCAACTGGAGGCCTATTCGGATGCAATCCGTACTGCACATTCCATCGTTTCTTCAAGCAAAGCAAAAGAATCCTGTTCAAGAGTAATCCCCGGACAAGGAGTAAGCTCTTAGGAGCTGATTCCTTGTCAGCAAAAAAGCTCATTGCCCGCTTAATTTCGTTCTTATCGAGCTTCTCCTCGGTTAGAACTCGCCTGATGTCACTCTCATACCCAGTTGGTATAGAGTCTGCCAAGCGAAGAAAGGAAGTTTGCCCATTGCAGATGCCATCGATGATACGCCGGTGCAGTTCATCTTCCACATCTCGTTGTAGGAAGTGAACCATAGGAAACCCATGTGATCGTCTGACAACTTCGATGCTTCGTGGGAACATACATTGGAGACCTGGGAGGTGGTCCTCGACGAGCGACAAGAGCATCTGTGCTACCTCCCAGCGATGTGGATGTCCGTCCACGTGTATTTGGGATCCACTTGGATATATCAGCTGTGTTTTTACCGCCAAAGTGAAGTCTGACTCGTCAAGGACATCGCGGCACGTGTCGGTTAACCGGGACTGGAATTGGATCATCTTGCGTGCCTCTTCGATCTTCAAGTCCGCCAGTCGTTGCAGCCCGCTAAGCTTGTAAGCTAAGATATGCTCAGGGGTGGTGAGAATAACACCGCAGGCGAGAAGAATTTCTTCATGGAGCTCAGAATATAAGCGGAGCATGGCAGGTGTTGTTGGGGTCCGGCGAGAGAACGGGATGTGTCTGACCTCTCGACCGGCTAGCCCCCCCAATCGAGACTGAACCGTCTGAGCTGTCTGCAATAACAGCGCCTTCGGCACGATCAAGCGTGAGAGCTGCTTCTTGTTTGCCAGTAACGCCATGGCCATAGGAACAATGCAAGAAGTTTTACCTAGAAAACATTAGTATCATATGTCGTCCCAGTGGAAGGGGCTTGTCAAAGAAGGCAATGATGAGGGTCTGCCTGACGGAGTTTAAGGGTTAGCATGGAGTCTACTTGCCCTTGCCCATGTTCATCTGAAGAACCGAGTTCGATCCGGTAGCTGGTGAGATGATCGCATGCGCAACGTCTACCTGCTCGCTGCGAATGAGCAAATTGCTATCAATCTCAAGGAGCAGCCAATCTGCGAAATCTAAGGGGTTCCAGTTTTCGTGGCCGATATTTCGCAATTCTTCATTTAGTTTACGCTGGTCTCGCTTCAACTGAGCGTGGCTGATCCGCTCGAGCCGTTGTAAGTTGGTGACTAGAACCCCATAAGAGACCAGGGCTTCTCTCATGTCTCTTCCAAACCGATTATCTGCGCTTGAGCGCAGAAGCTCGAGAATTGTCATTGGAGTGGTGCAAGGCCATAGGTTGCCCAGTTGAAGCCATTGGAAGCGGCCATCCTCCGCGGAAAGGGCTTTGTCAACGCACTCAAACTGAAGTCCCATCGCGACACGAGCCTTTTCAATACTGTCGGGAAGCGCAGCAAGACTTGATGGCATCCATTCAAGCTCGCGCTGGCAACTGACGTGCTTCAGGGCAGTAAGACTTTTCCCTAGGTCATTTCCGTATTGTTGCCGCAGGACGTCCGGAGATCTGGCGAACGAATCCAATATTTTACTGAGCTCAATAATCTGTCTGGATGGAATTACGCCGTGAGACAGACCCTTGGCCACAAGCTGCTTGCGATTAAGAAACGAGGAATCCGAAGGTAAGGGACCGCATTTGGTCAGAAGATCATGAGATAGCGACGGAATGACACGATTCCGATGGAATCCACAAATCATAGGACTTTCTGCCTCGAAAGCTACCGCCACTAACTTGTCCTTTTTGCCCTTATGGTGATCCAGTATCTTCTGTACTTCGTTTACGTACTCCGAAAGCGCTTTGTTCTGACGCAGGCGTTCCCATTCGGGGAGAATTTTCTCCAAGGCTAGGTTGATATCTATCACAGATGATGCAAATCCCTCTGTTGACGGGTTCGAGCTCGGCCATTGGTCCAGGATAAAGCGCGCAAAGCGGCTACCCTCAGCTTCGCACAGCATCCGATTATTCGGTCCGAAGTCGAGGTAGGCAGCTGAGATGAAACCCTTCAATAATTCAAGCGTTGGTGATCCGCTCTTTTTAAATTCCGCAAAAGAACGACAGGATGGTGTCGGCAGGGATCTCAACTCGTCAAGGCAACCGAAAGCGGCCAACGCCCTGATCGTGTCCATGTCAGGAGCTGGGCCAAAAGATAAAAGAGCCAAACGAAATATCAATCGATACGGATCATCCGTGCCTCGGCAGAAGTTAACTAGACTACCCCATTGTTCACTGATATTGTCGTCAATCAAATTGCTGAGAGATCTTGGAACGATTCTCGGAGTGTCATGAAATCCCCCGATGAGCTTCCAGCTCTGAAGAATGGCACGTAGACCTCTCGTCATGTGAAGGCTGAATGGCCGGTTGCGAATAAGTTTCACGACCTGGAAAACATTGGTGGCCTGGGACATGACATTGCGATCTCTAGATTCATACGTCTTGTCCTGTCCCGTGAAGTGTCCATCTGAGTCGGAACTACCGCGCTCGTAAAGAAGGCGACGGATCTCGCCGCGCCTGCGGAGATGAGAAGGAGTCCTTACGTCGAAAATTTCCGCATTGTTCGAGACGAAGGCTCCAAGCCGGTCTGACTTGCCCAGGATCTCTTGGATGAGAGGCTCAAAGCTATCATGTTGAATGTTGACAGTCAGATACTGGTCCCACGCAACCGTCTGTAAACACTCCTTGTCCTTTGGATAGAACTCCCTGCTGGGGCTCAATTGCTCGAGGCTTTCCAGGATAGCAATAGGCATACTGCCCAGTGGCGTCCAGGGTTGGGAACTGCCTGATTTCAGAATATGGACAGCTTCCTCCGTGCCAGTTCGCCCGGTAAGTGGATCAGGCAAAACAAATGACGTCAGCGCATGATACAGGGCTTTGGAGTATAGTAGCCGCGGCTCGGGCGGACATAGCAATCTGCCTAGGACATCATCGATCTCGAATCTGCCATATTCGTTGGTGCTACATGCCCGAACCGCAACGTGCATACCTTGTCGCGTCCATGTCGGCCGTCCTAGCGGGATGATAATGCTTCGCCTCTTCTTGTTGTCCACATCCCGCAGCACAATCTTGCTCTCGAGCCCGTAGAGGGTTCCTGCTTCCTGGTTGGGATCAATCTCGGCGTGCAACTCCCGACATTCGAGAAGGAAGTTCTTGTTGACAGAGAAGGAAAGTTCAAGGTGCCGGAGCTCAATGGTAAGGTTTCTCATTGACGGCTGGAAGACCGTCAACCGTTCAGGAACCTCGAAATGGCGGAAGAGCTCCGCCACGCGCTTGCAGAGATCTGAGTGTGGGTCAACAAGTAATACTGTACCGCGTCGGGCCTGACGCTTGGAGACATCTAGAATCCAGTCCCTCAATCTAGTCTTCCAGATCGCAGGTTTCCGTCGGATCTCGAGGCAACGCGAACGGAGATTGATCCAATGCACGCAATTCTCGATAAGACCAGAGGGCAAATCAAAGCTATCGTCCATCGCGAACACGCGGCGTGGCACATATTCCAGAAAACCGTCCCGGGTGATGGCGCGAATGACTACTCTTTTCCCCCGAATGCCGAAATGAATCTGGTGTCCACGTACACAAGTTGCTAGCATGTAAGTCATGTCACTAAGCGAGGAAGGATACGTTAAAAGATGCTGGTTTCCAAAGAGCTCCTTGACGTCTTCGGAGTTTCTGATGTTGAGAGGCAATCGTCCCAATGGCTTCCCGCCGATTAAGAGGTGCCCTTCAACGAAGTTGTAATGGACTACCTGAGAATAGGTGAACTCGTGCGTGGTAGTAGTGACAATAGATGCCACCCATTTCTCGTTTGGTGACCCAAGGAACTGCCAACGAGAGAAGGCCCTCCCAATTGAATTTCCATAATCAGACCAATATTTAGATACAGCAGCTTCTAAGCTGCCGGGGTGGAATCTGATCGATTGTCGAATGAGTGCTAGAAGGCCATAAGACATTTTTGCGTCTCGAACGAGCATGTTTTTAAGGGTTTGCGGCAGCTTTTCGAGATCTACCACAAGGTTCTCCTGCAAAGCTATAGAAGCCTGGAAAAATGAACATAGATCCTCTTCATCCATGTTGGGAATCGATCCCACAAAAATGGTGAAGGTTCTTCGGCAGAGTAGGGCGGCCCAGAATCCATACATGGCGGCTCTCTCTGCTGCATCAGCCTCGGCTGCGCGCCGAACCTCGTCTCGGAGACGACAGATCCATTCTAGGGTGATGTTCCGTGCAGTCTTGAGCAGACACTCCGCAGACTGGCGATCCGTGCCAGAAGTCAAAGAGAAGAGTCGTAGACTTAGGGTTATGAGAATCTCCGCGCAATGAGTTTCACGCCAATTAGATGCTATGCTGCGAAGACGCTTATTGATCTGCTCAGCTAGACGCTGACAAAAGAGTTCCTCCTTGAAGACTGAGTGTGTTTCTCTCAAAAGCTCTGCTGCATTTTGAGGTCCTGCTTGCACGGCGAGTTGCCCAAAAAGGTGCATTGTATCCTCGCTGCTAAAATTCAGATTGGAGGAACCCAGCTCTACCAACATGGTTGGCCAGCGCCGGGTCTTCCCAGAGAGTAACCTTTGATATGCCGTAAACTGATGGATGGACATGTCTGGCGGACACTCAGTTTGGTTGGCTAGGATCTCGTATGATGATGGGCCGTCAGTGTCAGCAGGGGGATGCTCGGATGGTGGAATGACTGAGGCCTGTAGCCCGCACGGAACATGGATGCCGCAAAGATGTTGAAACGTCAATGGCCTGTCGAGATCCGCCAGCCATAACCCGGAATCGAGATCGTATAATGTAAAGTCTGCTCCAAGCGGGAAGAGAATACTGGACAAATCCACCTTCATTTTGAGGGATTTGAAATGAGTCTGCAGAAAGGATTTCTTCGCTGAGGCAAGCGAGATACCGCTAACAGTTCTCCTCATATAGCGTTGAAGCCGCGTGCAACTTTTTAGCAACATAGCCGGTAGGCGGGCGGCACCGGGCTTGCTTGGGTGTCCCAGATCACGGAAAATCCTCCAAGTAGCGTTCCGATACGCGGCCAGGTAGCTTGGAATGCCAAGCTCAAACACCACTACGGCCTTTCGAGTACTATCTTGGGGGAGGAAGTCCTCGTGAATACCGATCTTCATCCGTTTTCGGCGTCGACAGCACAAACATCTCTTACATTTCGGGGTATTGCGGGACCCATCCGGATTGAGCGAGCAGTCACAAGAACTGTTGGATATTTTCTCGCTGAGAGTATCGTATTCTTTGCAAGCCTTCTCCCATTCGGACTCCTTGTTTGCACGCGATCCCCTCGAGGCATTCTCAATCTGCCGCTGCAAGTCCTGCAGCTGAGTGTACAGTGCCAGATATTGCGCTGCGAAGCAGTCCTTATGAGGTTGGCTGAAAATGTTCTTGTGGATAAAGCGACAGTTCGCACATCTCTCCCCGAGATAATTCTGGACTCGTTGGAGCCGTTGCATGCCTGATAAGGTAGGCAGCTGCAAAACGTCCAGGAGCCCTCCGCTGAATATGGGATGGTAGTTCTTGAGTAGAGGGCAGGCTCCGACGGCACATTCATCCATTTGTACCCACAATTCGAAGAGACTCAGTATGAAAATGCTCATTTGCTCTGGGTTAGAATCATAAGCGCTTCCAACTGCGGTGAACATATCGGTGATCACCTTTGCCAGCTGCAGACAACGAGCTTGACAATCTACCACCATATTGGGCGCTGATTGCTGACACTCCTTGATGGTATTCTCCATCCCGGCCAACATGGAATAGCGATCAGTGAAATTTTGGACCTGTTTAACCGAGTCGTCACCAACACCAGAGAGGTGCAGCGATGCAGTACCGGTCCGTTGCACGGGACGCAAGCGGAGAAGATCATCCAAGTATTTTCCGCTGTTAGGGAGGGAAAGGTGGAGAGCGCGCTTATCGGCGCGAGAAGGGAGCTTTGGCACAGGTCGCGTAATTGTTGTCTTGAAGCTAGCCCACGCTGCCTCAACCTGTACGGTAGCTGTTTCGATGACTCTCTTAAGCAGGGGGCCGGTCGAGCTGAAAAGCTCGTTGTAAACAGCAGAGGCAGAGGAGCTAACTCGAATCTTGTCCATTTCTAGCTTCGCAAGGCGACGGCATAGCTTGGCCCGGAGCGTAACAATCAGTTCTGGTGCGAGTCGGCCGACACAGTCATCAAGAAACTGAGCGAGTACAATACAGATAAGGAACTTGTAGCAGGCCCGTCCAGTGTCATTGTCAAGGAGGAGAGAGAGCTGACGCCTAGTCGCGACGCGGATTACAAGCCAGAACGGTAGCCTTCTCCAGGGCAACTCCGCATTTTGTATATTAACGTCATCCCGCACTCTCTTTGGTAGTGTTGGCACGGGCGCACGAACTCCAAGAGCCTCAAGCAGCGGCATGAGCATCTGCGTGATAAGAGCCGGGTGGGTGGTATTCCTGGCCTCGATGACGGAGACATTTGCCTTGACGGAACGTGCTTCAAAGCGCTCTAGCGACTCCATGCTAGCTTGCTCAAGGAACGCAGCCAGACTTTGCTGGAACGCTTCGGTGAGGAATTCGTCCAAGGGAATTTCGGCAGCGCGACCAGGGAAGTCCCAAAGAAGTGCATTTTCGGCGGCAAGGACATCCTCAGAAATTGGCGACGCCTCGAAGGCCTCAACGATGACGGTATCCACGCAATCACTGCATGGGTCATTAGTTAGGATCGTCTCATTTCTTCTCGATCTTGGCATGGTACTTGCCTGACATTACGTCGAATGAGGATTGCCGCGTTCTGTTCCGCCACATGGAGGGTAAGCAGTTGGTCTAATCTGAGATTGCGGAATTCTTGCAGCAACGACGCCTTCTCAAGGCAACCTCGATGGAGATTGTGACAAACGCGAAGGGAATGGAGAACAGCATCCCAAGTGTTTGCATATGTCTGGCCTGAGGTGTTGGCCAGAGTATTACAGGCGCGGATGAGGCGAGTCAGTATGCTGTGAGTGACACCTTCAATATCCGGGTCCTGCCGTCCAGGGAGCTTGGGCGGAAGGACCAAATGATTGAAGACCGACTCGAGCGAGGCCATGGACGGCGGTACAATCATGCGGCTGGCGAAGGCATAGAAAGTGCGAGGGAGAATAAGAGATCCGGGTCAAAATTGCGGCAAGCAAGAAGGTATAGTGAGGGAGTCATAACAGACATCGAGGGAAGTGACTACGACGGCTGAAAGGGGGAACGGAATCCTTGAAGCGTTGTACACTCTAATGGGCAAGAAAGGTCAAACCCTTCTGGAGGCCCAGCAACCCCGCATCGAAAATGCATGCCGTTGCATGCAACCGAGTGTATTCTCATATTCAGAGGCAAACGCCATAAGCCTCTCGACGCAGCGATACGTATGTGACAGCATATGATTCGTGTAACAAACCACCAACCGTCCTTTGAGATGGTTGAGATTCCCATCCCATTTGTTTAACAGATTCCCCTATTTATGCAGCAATTTAGAGGCTCCATATAGAACGCGGTTAAAAGCGGGGCTTTGGCGTGTTGCTTGGCATTTGCCCTCGTTTTAACGTACTACGCCAGCGAAGGAAGTGTACTAAGTACGAGGGTTATTATGGCACACTTTCTTTGCTGAAAGCTAACTTCCAGATAAGAAAGCAACTCGACAAGCAGTATGTGTCGTACTTTTGGGTCGGATGGGTCCAAATGGTGTATGCGTATATAGGCCCGTACGAAACCTGGCAATCCCCCCTGTAAGCCCTGGAAACCTTGGCTTCTAACCCGACCTTATTATCGCCGTTATCGTTGACCTTCTCGTTAACTTACCTAACCTAATCTGACCTGACGTTACCGACTTAACTTAATTGACCTTACCCCGGACTTTGGGGGACGGGGCGCGAAGTCCCCCCACCGGAGCCTATGACGACTTGTAATGCCTGCGCCAATAGGCTGAGCTAACTGTTTACGCGCATAAGAGGGGCTGTCGTTAACCTTAACGGTCGACCTGCACCGTCAACCTAGCTAACCATAATTTAGAATTCCTACTTTAAAGCCAGGGCCATATTTAAAGTAAATAATTATAACCGGGTTGTAAGGAAACTGTTTTAATTCGTTTCTGTTGCTGATTAATCTCTCGGTTTCTGTCAGTGGCAGCGGGAACGTCTAGGCTATACAAATACAAATAGTGGGGCTGTCGCGCCCACCCCGGTTGCTCCAGTGAAATCTTCCCCCCTAATCAACAATGCCTTCCGCCCCGAAAGACTGAATTTTTTATCAACAATGGTTCGTGGCATTATAACCCGAGGTTGCTTACTTATGCCAGATGCGGTTTTAAGTTGGTCCCAAGCTGCCTGGTACTTCTCTGCTCGTCGGCTCGCGTCTTCGGTTCAAGATGCTCAGAATCAATCCAGCGAATGTTGAGATTACGGCCAATGCGCATACACGAATGTTCGAGGGACTTTTCGACCGATAGGTATGCATCGTGGTGTTGCACGTACTTGCCCACCAGAGCAATATCAACGGTAGCGTCAAATATGTTTGTGACGACCGACGTCCATGTCTCCCAGAGTTTAGCGCCAGCAGTTACCGAAGACTATGGAATAGAGAGACCGCCGAGATTGAGCTTGGACTGAAGCAGTGGAACGAGATTTTGCTCGTGCAGAAGGGGTGGGACTTGATAGACAGTTGGCATGTCCCGGACGACAACAACCTGTTCCACTTTGACCTGACAATGAAGCGCAATTTTGCTCACGGTTCCCTGTGCAAGAGGCGTTTCGCAGCGGCAGGCAATCTGAGATTTTATTAGTGAAAGCAACAGAAGACTAGAGAAAAGCCCGTCGGATACCAGGTCGGGAATCAGGCCGCGACTGCGAACGGTCTTGACAGCATGCTGCGTCGGCTTTGTCTTTTGTTTTCATGAATTCTCCAGACAGGTCAGGAGACATCGCAATTTCTTCCCATGGAGCACGTACGAGGAAACATAGCTGACGAAGATGGAGAGGAAATTGTTGCCGCCGGCCTCATGGCGCACTGTTCAGAAACCAGTCAGTTCTCAGCATCACATCTATCATAGTCTCGATTCATATGAAGGGCTGAAGGTCTTGGTGGGACTCTCTGTGATACATACGTTGGGTCAACGCCTGGACGAGAGGCATCTATTCTAATGTCAGCAAGAAGGATGCGTGGCCACAATGGACAACTGGGCCAAGGGGACACGTACGTTCTCGATGTCGCCCACGGTGCCTCTATTCAAGGTCAGCATCCACTACAGACAGGCGATCTCAAGAATGAGCCAGGCTTGACTTACCCAAGCTCATGATGCAAACGTCAGGCTCTTGTCCCGAGCCATCGACAGGGACCTTTGCAACGCGCTTAATCCAGTCAAGGATCATGTTGCCTACATGCGGAACTACCTGCACGGTTTTGCCAAGGTAGCCGCCTGCCTTTCTTTTTGCGACACTTCGATGTAGATCTTGCTGGTAGTGATATTGTTGTCACCAGTCAAAGTCACTCCCAGATGACGCTCGTAATTGCCTGGTATTCAATTAATCGTCGTCAGGGACTGGAGGAGTACGAAAGATGTACCAAGATCAAGGTCGACCTCCTATGGCATACGGTAAGTATGTGTTGCGGACGAGCACCTGGCTTCGAGGTGAAGAGAAGGGTTAAGGATCCGATATATGTATGAGCCATATGTCCGTATCCGTGGGTATTCTCATCGACGTATCTAAGCGCTGCGAGGATTGTTGTGGGCTCATGCCCCACCTGGTAAGATTCCTCCAGAGGGAAATGTTGCCTGTGTACAGCAGTGGACAGGATGGCCAAAATCTGGTTGGTGATGCTATTGCAGCACCATTCGAGCTCCTCAAAGGTCTTGCAGGTGTTGTGAATCTCTGGGGGCAGCTTCGCCGCGCCAGCTGATGAGTCTTGCAGTTCGTCGAGGGAAACCTGAATTGTCACTCCACGTTAGCAGGCAGTGTTCACCTCCATGTCTGTCGCTTTCAGCTGGTGAGAAGGTCGAATCCATACCAGGAAGTTCTCGAGCCTGTCTCTCGTTTCCGGAGCAGCACCCGTGTGCCTTTCCGGCTGGCTTGTATCTAGGTAACAAGGAACCTTTAGGCTCACTGTCGAACAGCTCTTCGATTGGAAACCGGGGGGGGGGGGGGGGGGG